>JABJVR010003412.1:0-15949 GCA_025773905.1 Chitala chitala | reverse complement strand
TATATAGGGCTAGAAAAGTAACTTTAAAACCAATTATAGTACATCTTATCCATGTACCACAGATTTCCAGATTTTTTATCTTAAAGACTAATTTTTTCTTCTTTTTTAAGCACGACTGTTGATAGCTAACATTGAACAGCTTCCCAAACAACACCAGCTGCACAGAAGGTTTTACGGAGATGGCTCTAGACAACCAAAAAGCATTTGAATGCTCATTTGAATAAGTGCTTAAATTGTAAGAATAAATTTTTCGTGTCTTTTCACATGACGCACCCAAGCTTTGAAGACAAAATTTATGTCACCACAAAAAGACACACACTGTCTTTTTACATGTAACCATCTGGTGAGTGCGGGTCTCAATAACATAAGGTGGAGGTGAGGTCTGTGTGCAGAAAGGGTGAGAGGCACCAGGCACAGAAAATCAAAACCCGTATCAACACGAAGGCGACGTGTTAAGGGCAAGATAAACACCAACGTGAAAAGACACCAATATCCACACAACTGAACAATAAAAAAACAAAATAAAAGTAATAAGACTAAGTAAAAACAACTAAACAACACAAAACACAAACCCAAACCTTAAGTAACATACAACAGGAAACCACCACCAGGTAAAAACACTAAAACGATCAAAGACAAGAACAGGCAGCAGACAACGAGGGGCGTGGCCACACAGACACACCGTGACACCCGTACCATTTCTTTTCAGCACCATCCACAGGGTATATATCAGCCAGTTTTAGACTTAAAATGCAGTGTTAATAATATTGATTTTTATAGTCTTTCCCCGACTCCTCTCAATTATATGGCATAACATCTGATTGATAACTGCTCTATTTTTAACTACAGTATAGTAAAAGATATACAATTTCTTTTGATTAATTTATTTGAATACTATCACAGCTAGTACTTGTTCTGCAGTACATCTTATCAAGGCTGTGTGCTAAATATAACATCAATACCTCTGTGACTAGTATAATAAACAATTTAAAATGAAAGGATACAATGTAAATTTTATTACACACACAGTGCAGTTGTTAATTGGAATGCACGGGTAAATGATTCTAGCATTGCATTCTTACAATCTGTTTAAATGTTACTGTCACCAACAGCTTCTCACACCCCTGATAGTTGCTTACGCACTGCAGGAGACCAAGTAGGTTTTCCTAACCAAAGTCTGTATAACTAATTTGTCTTCAGATCCAAACAGGAGTTTGTTTTGTTTTGACGTCAAGGTTTATTCACCACAAGGGGTTACATAAGAACATATCTGGGTTTAAATTTTGCCATAAAATTAATAGGAGGGCGGTGGCTGAAACCTGTTGGCTTACATAGAGTCGTGTTGCATGTGCCCATTCTATAGAAGACTATGTGTGACAGATTGTGACAGAAAACTGGGGAGATTCGTTTTTATTCTAAGAAGGCTTTGAGTATTTACAAACAATATAGAATAAAACCAAAGGCACCAACTCTCCATACTGACTCTAGCTGAGACGGTTTGTTCTGCCTTATTAAAGTTAATTAGTTATTTAATTAAAGCCCTTCCTTGGACAACATCACATAAAATTTAGCACCAGTTAACACAGACAAATTTATATCTTCATTTAATGTAACAAGTGTATATTAAAGCGCTAAAATGGGCCTTGTGGCAACAGAAATCATTGTTTTTATTTAGTTTTTATACAAAGAAATCCTACCAAATTCATTCAAAAATGATTTTCTGTGATATCATTTCCTGTGGGGAACAAGTTTGATTGGTTTGTTTATTTAAATATATTAGTTTTCCAAAATGGTTAACATGTCCACCCATTAACACACTAATACTTTCTTCATGTAATTTGTTTCCTTAGTGATAGTTACAAAATAGTTACAAAGTGCCTTCTTTGAAATATTTACCTTTGACATCCGTTTGATATTTACAGGTTTCTCTGTCACAGGGTGCCCTCTGCATTTGGAGTACACAACCTTCATAAACAACCTTAATTGCGTACCAAGTTATTTACACTACAATATTTTTGTCTGAGTATGTAAGTAAATGTAAAACTGGCTAGAATGAAGACGTTTGGCTTTCATTTACTATCTTGTAAGCCAAAATTCTCAGTGGAACATGTCAGAGAAAGCTGGACAGATTCAAACAGAAAGCTTAGCAGTCCAGACATTACAAACAGCATCGTTTAAGTGAGGGGAACTGAACTTTGGTCCAGGATAACTGGGTAAAATCTCAAGGTGAATTCTGCTGGAGAAGAAAATGAATTCACTCACTAAAATGGTTGTTGTAACTTATAAAAACAACATAATATCACTTTAAAATGTACTTTTTTTTTCTTTGTCTAAATCATTTGCTAAAACAAAACGATTATTAAAAGTAAAGTTGTGGCCAAAAAAAGTTATTACACATTTTAATCTCAGTATAACTTAAGCCTTAAAAACAAAACTTTTTTGAATGATAGCACTGCAGTATGCAACTACAAATCAATATGAGCTGGTATTTGGCTGACTTGGCTGTGCGTCAGCCTGAACAGCCGCTAAGCTGTGTGGCAGAGAGCGCGCCGTGACCTCCACTGGTTTGCTGTTGAACCGAGTGTGCGTAAACACACACACATCCACACACACCCACACACACACACACACACACACACACACACACACACACACAGAGCAGTCTGGCTCTGATGTTTCACAACAATGCCTCCCAGGCAGCTCAGCTGCAAAAGACTTGAACTTTCAGGACCTGCTTCTCCATACTATGACTGACCAGGACCTGTGTCCCATTGGGGTACCATAGACTGCGAGCAAAGTTCTGCCTCCTGCAGGAGATACAGGGAAAAAGCAGAGGCCAAAAGGAGGAAGGACAGCACTGTACCACAGCAGCACACTTACCATTCACCTAAGAGCTGCTAAACTGGGGAGTGCACAGAGGGGTGTGTGTTGGACTGGGCAAAGTGGTGCAAAGTGAAAGCCCATGGAAAGCCTTTAACAGGAGAACACCACAGAGAAAGAAATAGTTTCTAAAGCATAGAAGAGGATCCCCTGCACCTTTCCTCTCTCATTACAATCACATACCTAAAAGTGCTTAAAAAAGATAAGCAAAGCAGTAGCTAAGTGCCTGTATCTCAATGTAAAATAGAAACCCCATGCAAAAGGGGAGGAGGGGCAGAATGAGTCCAACAATTCTCTTCTGTCTTTTCTCTAAGCAAAATAACTGTAAGAGCAGCACTGCAGCTCTGCAGGAGTGGCTCTCGGCTCTCTCCTGCCTGAGTTGACATGCCAAAGCGTGCTCCTAAACAGATATCCGTTATATCTACTGTTGGAGGAAGCAAGTGTGACGTACCCAGGAGCACCCTCGTGAGGAAGTGCTGGCCCCCCCATACCCCCGACCCACTGGCATGTGCCTCTTTCATTAAAGTTTCATCTCTGCTCACCCCCCCACTCCATGCTGTGCGAATCACCGTCTGCCCCCAAGGTGCCTTCCTCTCCTATTTTGTTTCAGATAATTACAGTTTTCCACACAACCTCATGGTCTGTTTCTTCGTTGTTTCTGCCCCTGCCACCTCTTCTTCTGTCCGTTCCCTTGTGGCTCCCTCTACTTTCCATAAACGGCAGACAAACACACCAAAGCTGATGTTCCTTTGGGTGCAGAATAAACACAATTAATAATACTCCCAAGATCTCACCTTATATACCTAGTTATTTATATATAGAGAAGAAACACGTTTATGCAAGGGTATCCACCCTGCAGTTACATTCTGCTGTTTTTGTCTGTGATAGACGGTGAGATTTGTCTGCTGTTGTGAAACTGATATGACGAAAATGTAGAGAACTGAACTAGTGCTCCAAATTTAACCTTGTGGTTTCCTTACCAAAACACATGCAATTCCAGCCAAATCCAGAGACGTGACATGAGTGTGCATTAATTTCGTGAAACTTCATGCGCAGTTCCAGCAGAATAATAAGAATTCCATATTAATGCACGCTTACTGCTTTCGACACTCCATATTCATGCAAGGGACTTACTGCTTTCCGTGAACAGCGCAACCACACTTCCTTATTTTTTTCCAAAGCACGTTGAAACATTATTAAATGCTAATTAGATTTTCAGAAGAAATTTTTTAAGTGAACAGTTTTTCTATTTTTATTATTTGTTCGCTGGTCGTTGTATAAGCGGCTCAATGGAAATCAGCTCCGACTTTGTTTGCGGTCCTCCAGTTCACGTGAGGCTGTCTCACACCAAGTCATAACTGATTATTTTCCTGGGACCCCACGCGTCATCCTGGTTTATCCCATACTGCTCGTCAATACAAAACATAGTTTGCAGTTCAGCGTATTCCGTTCGGGCCTATACTGTAGAGTGATGCAGAATGACACATTATTCTAGTGAACACCTGCTTCCGTTTTCTTTTCGTTGCCACGTTTGCAGACAATTGTTCTAATCAATGTGGAGCAGCATGTCTGATCAGAAAAGTACAGTAATTACCCATGCACACACACAGATCACCTTCAAACATTTTACAAAGATCTCTTGGAATATGTCATGTTTTAATGCTTGAAAACAAAAATCCAAAACTCAGTTAGTTATTCATGACAAATTGTGAATTATTCATTAATTCATTAATTCAACCAAGTGACTTCTGACCAGTTACCAAACCCAACCAGAGGAAATCAGTCATAATAAATTCTGATTATATTTTATTTATTTTTAAAATAACCATTTTACAGCTCTGGTGAAGTAATTTCATAATTTATTGAACACACCATATCACCCTAAAGGGAAGAGGCTTTTCATATATATTATACATTAAGGTAAAACATAATAACTTTTAAGTTTTCTTCGTTATTTTGCAATGAGGAAATTTCAGAGCTCGAAGAAATTTCTTCCAGACAAAAATTTCTGTTTTAGCTTAAAAAACAAAACTTGTCATCAGTGTATTCAAGCCCTCCAAAAACCACTATGTGTGCTGAAACTAGAAAAAAAATCATTTTCAAATGTGCATTTCAAGCATTTGTCTTGTGTTATTCCCCCATCACATATGCATCAAGTGTACGTTATTCACAAACTGGTTCACTTTCTCCTTTAAGCTGAACCTGACAGGCATCTCATTTTGTGAAATTGTTTTATAATCACCATAGGCACATTAATAATTGCACAATTAGGAACTAATTAAGGTACCTGGGCACAGGAGTCAGTTTGTTGTTAATCTTTGGCACACATTCGTTTGAGACGGGCCAGAAACATCAGCAGAAGAAGAAATTCCTGGGTATTCAGATGAAAGGGGTTACTTTTTAACTGGCTCCAGATCAAGGTTGCATCGATGTTAGCTGTGAACTACAGTGTCAAAAACACTGTATCCACACTGTGGGGAATTAAGGTATAGCAGCAACTAGCAACAAGTTTAAAAACCCAGTTTATACTTGTTTCTTAAATTCCACCGTGTTGTTTCTAAACGAAGAGTACCTCCGCAACAGTGGACATTAGAGACTGACAGCAATTCATGAACAAGGACAGACAAACATCCTGCAATGATCAATTTCAAAGCTACAAGTTTTGAGTGCTCTGTGTATTCTTTCATTCCAGCTTCAGTTGCCGTTTCTTCTTCCCAACGCACATCAGCTTTAACTCGTGGAAGTTTCTTTGGAATCATGGTTCGTTTTTCAGGGCAAAACAAAGGGCTGCGTTCTGAGCCCTGAGCACTACCCAATGGAAGGTCCCCTGGATGTCCTCCCTGGCTCTCAGCTGATCAGTCATTGGGCGGTGTAGTCGGAGGCGTGCGCTGCACAGTCAACTAGACAAGAGAGCGAAACTTTTTGCGGTTCAAGCCGCAGCTCCATGCAGCAAGCGAAACCTAGGGGACCCTTTGCCTGGAAAAATGCTTTGTGGCAGATCAGCGTGTCGCTGTGTATAGGGGCGTCAGCTAAGCCGACAGGCAAACGGACGCTCTGGCACACAAACACCGAGCGCCTTCTCCACACAATTCCCCACTTCTTTATTAAACCTCTGAGTATTCCTGTGCATTCAAGCAGAGACACGCATGTCAACAAGTGCACCTGGAGCAAAGCCCGGATGGTGAGGCGCAGAGTGTGTAGCTCCTGGTCTCGTCTGATCGCCCGCTTTCCCACTATCCCCTGGGGGTCCTATTAAACAGATACAGGAAGAGCAAACTTGGACATTCAGGCCGCACTCAGTGTTTGAGAGCCACCGTCCGGGGACTTTATTGGGCTTGACAGGTCCTTTCAAGAGTGATTAGTGTGTGTGCAAGTAATGGAGCTGGGGGAGGGGAACGGGGGAAGGGGGGGGGTGGTCGCACGAGAGCTTCTGTCATTTTTTTTTTTTTTTTTTTTTTTTTTAACGGAGGGCCCACTCTATCTTGTCTTGGTGATTTAAGCTTTAAATCACTATCTGACAGATTGGAACAAAAACAAGGACAGAGCAATTCACGTCAGAAGTCATTACCGGCGGCCCTTGTCACTCTTGGACATGTGGGATCACTAATGGGCGCCACAATTAGACCCCTGCTTATGTTCACAGCTGACAACACTGACATCAAGGAGTGAGCAGCCTTGCCATCAGATGGATACCTTTATCCTCTCCTTTCTGAGAAAACCTTTTTATATACATATGAGGGCTAGGCTTTAATGAGGCCTCAGGTTCACTTTATTAAAGGGCTCTTCTCAATCATACTTTTTTCTGGCTGCACAAACCAGGATGGCCCTCATTTCTTCCTAAGTGCATAAGGAACGTCAATGGTCAAAGACGGAAGGGCCCGCCGTTCAAAGCTTGTCAACGGAATACGCTTTGAGCGCAAAAACAAAACAGCCTTCGTAAACGCGGCCCTCGAGGACCCGCTTGCCAAATCGCTGGCGTGCACAATTGCTCCTTGTGTGACGTCTGTAAAAGTTTTGTCTGTGTGAAATTTAACTGACAAGAAAGCCCTTTTGAAGTCAATTATTGAAGTCATGGGAGATTCTTCATTGCAAGACATTATGGAGAAATGTTTTGTCACTATTTACTGCTCATTATGATGCTGGAATCTAATGGTTCATCAGTGACTCACTGGAGTGTTATGATACCTGCATTCTCATTACATGCTGTGATACTTTGGTTGGGAGCACATTTCAGACCTGTGGTCATTATTGTAAGACTCCAGGATTGCACTGCTCTATAAAAACTATTAGAGGAAAATGCAAAAGAAGTCTAGTGGTTAATGAACTGGACTTGTGACTAAATGTTGAAATGGCCAAGGAAGTTCACTGCCTTATGGTGCCAATGGGAAACACTTAACCATGTACTTCCATACGGAGGTAATGATGGTTTGTACCGCTAATGGGCTATTATCATGGTGGGTAAAAGTTGAATATAGGTAACGACAGAGCAAGTTATTATTTCTGCTGCTATGGTGGGATATAGGAGGCAATTACATGTTATAAAAACTATATTGGAGTATGAGTTTATATTCATTTTTTATGCTCCAAGTTGTGGCATAGAATGCAAGGTTATAACAGGTCTGCGCTGCATGTTAAAGTGGTCTGTGCCAAGTTATATTATTAATATTAATATCCTAAGTCATTATAACTGTGTTATTGCTTTCTGATGTAGTGCATTATAAAAGTTAATTTCCGTTATCTCCTGGAGTATGGGAACTTATCTCTGTAGGTTCTTGTTAGGATACAATGACAGCAGACAGTTAGTACTAACAGTGCTTCACTACTCTGCTAACATAAATGTCATGCTTTATAATGCTATTGATTTCCACTGTGTATTAATGCTGGTAACCTCTCACATTTGTCTATAAATTATTCATACTTTTAAGTAGTCTTGTTCACAAAGTCATCTGAAAATGAAGGAGGAAAACAGAAAACACACACTTTTCATCCTCACCCAGAGGGCACGGCCGTGCAGCACTCGTATTTCTAAAGCACGTACCCCGGCACAATGGACTTTGCACTGTTTCTCCTCTCTCCTCCGTCCAGCGAGATTGGGTGTTACAGTTCTGAGCATGAAACAATAGCTCCTATGGTCTGTCTTGGTATTCAATTTGTCAAGTCCAGCAGAACGGAGGGGGACATGGTGACAGTGGCGTTTGCAAACTTCCAGCCAATAAGGGCAGCCCTTGCTGGTTTGTGAGGTATCTCGTGATAGTTTTTCTATCCCTGACCTCGCAGGCGAGCTGCATGTGTGTAATTCAAACGTGTGGCCAACCCGCCAATCTCACCTTCTGCAACCCTGCCACCGTTCACACACCGCAGTGTTTGACCACTGGATTTAATAAGACAATGCTTCTAGCTGTAGATACAAAGCAATAAAAAAACGCAAAAATAAATAACGTGTTAAACACAGTCTGTTCGGCACACCCGTCGGCATCTAACAAATGGTTCTTCCGAAATCGGATTAGCAAAGGGAAATATTTTCGGGGACGCGCAACCATAAATAAAACAATGCAGCACAATCTGCTCTCGGCGTTCCGCTTTCTCCCAAATCACCAGCCTTTTCCAGGAACCTTTGCTCAATGTCCTGCTTTATGCCCTTCTCTATGACGCTTCTTTCACAAAAACCATATTGATAATGATCTGTAGAGGACGTGCTCATATTTCAAGTCTGCTTTATCTGAGCAAAAAAAAATAAAAAATCTGGCCATTCCCGTTTTGGAAATTACATTCGTGCTTATTGCATTTGATTGCATTTGTACTGGGCACGTGCACCAGTCTAGACAGTAAAAGTGGAGTAGTATCACAGTAATTACAATGTAATTAAATAAGTAGCAGCCTGCGGCTGAGTTTTACATATATTTGTTTACATTATGGGAAAGGCACCTGACCTTCATCAACACATGCATGGTTCTGCAACAGTCAGTGTGGTTTACAAGCCTTTCAGAACACATTCACAAGCTCTTTGCTCAACCAAATCTTATTGATACACACTCTGTGAGTTTGGTTGTCTTATATCAAGAGTCAGCATAGGATATTACCAGCAGATACTCATGCATGTGCAGCTTATGGAAACCTCACGTCCAAGATGTCTGGGTGGACCAAGATGTAACTCTACGTGGCTGTGTTGTTCAGAAAATAGTGCGGGAGACTCGGGGTGGTACCAGCACATACTCAACGGAAAACTCTTCCAAATGGACCGACCTGAAAATCTAGTGTAATCTAGCTCACGTGTTTCCCTACTGCAAATGTTTTCTTGTAATGTGCATTGTGTTTGATTGCATTTCATACAGATACTAATAGTGTGATCCAGTTAGCACAAATCACTCTGCTCTCTTGCCGCTCTGTTGATATAATAGCATAATCATGTTAAATATAAACTATTATAATGTTCAGCCCATTAGCTGTACATTACTGATCATTAAAGGCAATGACTCCAACCTCTTGTACACATTTATGGAAACTGAATCAAAATGGCTGCCTAAGAAATATGAGAGGCCAGAGTGAAGACACTCAACCCAAGGGTACAGATTTCAGAAGGCCAAGAAGGGTTAAATAAGTGATATCAATAACCTTGTCACACCCTCCCCCTAGTCCCATCTTTATCACGCAGAACGGCCCCACCGCCCATGCCTTTCCCCAACATGACCACCCCCCTGGCAGTGAAGTACAGGGGCTGAAGTAATCTGATAAAGAGCAAAGAGAAGCCCATATCCCCCAGGCCCAATGCTTCTACTGTCTCTGGAACAGCGAAGAGGAAGTCTCACATTTGCCATCAGGAAACAAGAAGACGCCAGAAGCAGACATGCCTCCCTAATGGAGGTGAAACGCTGCCACCTGCTGGCCTCTCTGTCACACGCAGGCCTGCCTGCACATTCCTGCTGTGAGTCACAGACCAAGACGTGCAATGCTGCGTGCATCTCAGACTGAACCTCTGAGCATGTAGGTCAGTTAATAAGGATTAACAGGCTTCATTTCTGCCCTATAGCTCTGGACAACTGTCGGGGTATTTTTCTGGAATCAGCTACTCTTTTCCACACAGTGCTGTCACTGAGAAGCTCATGCTGGTATAACTGACCAGTGATCAGTCTGTGACACATTCAGTTTGGCTTTAAATTAAACAGACCAGTATCTATAATGGTTAGTATGGAGAAGTAGGGAAAATGAGTGGGGGGGGGGGGGGGGTTGGTAAAAGGAAAAAAAACTATATGCTGGTGGCCAACAGTACAATCAAGAATACTAAATGCAACATCTAAGATTACGAGAAAAATAATTTAAATTAACACCAAACAATAGACACACTGCACTCTGCAAGTATATGTTTCAAACAGGGCCAGTTTAAGCATTTTCACCAAGAGTAAACAGAAGGCCTGGGGACAGCAGTTCAGCCACGAAGCAGATCTCAGCCTTGGAGTGATGAGACTGCTGCTCATGGAGAACACCCACATTAGCACTGCGAGGCCCACGCAGTCAGACACCGGGCCGCTGAACTGAGACGCCGAGGCACATTAGTCACTCGCTGCAAAATGACTGTATACCAGCATTTTCCAACACTAATTTATTAATTTACCCTCTACCCACTTTGCAACATGTTAAGAGTCATAACACCTGTATTAATCATACACTTTTCATTCATGAACCTAGTCATTTACATGTCACAAATTAGCTTTCCTGTAACCAAGCCACAGGGGCTGCACAAGCTGGTGCACAGATAGTGCCGGTCCCAAGTCCACGTAACATGGGAAAGGTCACATAAAACTGGAATTTGCAGACTGGGTCGATCGAGGCCCAGGCTACCAACAACCACTACTGGGACTGTCACACAGCAGGGTACCGGTGGAAACTGTGCTGCTCTTGTAAAGTGAGAGGATGCCTGAGGAGTGCAGAAGTGCACCATACCAGTTTTAAGAAATCAGGGAGATGCACGGAGCTGCATCTGATGAAGATGATCTGCCACACCATGAAGTTATGGGAAAGACGAGAGGTAGCTAGGCTAAGAGGAGAGGCGACAATCTGTGAACAGCAATTTGGTGTCATGCCAAAAAAGAATACCGCAGATGTGATATTTGCTTTGAGAGTACTGATGGAGAAGTATAGAGAAGGCCAGAAGGAGTTGCACTGTGTATTTGTGGATTAAAGAAAGTAGATGACAGGGTGCCAGGAGAGGAGTTGTGGTGTGTGAGGAAGTCTGGAGAAGCAGAGAAGTATGTGAGGGTGGTGCATGTATATGAGCACAGTGTGACAGTAGTGAGGTGTGTGGTTACAATGGTGGTTCAAGGTGGAGGTGGGATTGCATCAAAGATCAGCTCCTTGCCCTTTCTTGTTTGCAGTGGTGATGGACATGTTGGCGGATGAAGTCAAACAGGAGCCTCCATGGACTGTGATGTTCATGGATGACATTGTGATCTGTAGTTAGAGTAGGGAACATGTGTGAGATAAACCTGGAGATGTGGAAGTACACACTGGAGAGAAGGGAAATGAAAATCAGTAGGAACAAGTCGGAACACAGCTGTGAATGAGAGGAAGGGTGGAGGAAAGGTGTGGTTGCAAGGAGAAGTGGTGAAGGTGGGTGAGTTTTAATACTTGGTGTCAGCTGTCCAAGGTAACAGAGTGTGGTAGAGAAGAGAAGAAGAGAGCGCAGGCAGGGTGGGGCAGGGGGAGAAGAGCAATAGGAGTGATGTGTGATAGAAGGGTATCTGCAGGAGTGAAAGGGAAAGTTTACAAGATGGTAGTGAGGCCAGCTATGTTGTATGGGCTGGAGGTAGTGGTGCTGACTAACAGACAAGAGGTAGAACTGAAGATGCTGAGATTATTGTTGTACGTTACAAGGAATAAATACGATTAGAAACAAGTATATCAGAGGGACAGCCCAAGTAGGATGAATTCTGGACAAAGTGAGAGAGAAGAGATTGAGATGGTTTGGGCACGTCCAGGGGAGGGATGTTGGGTATATCAGGAGAAGAACGCTGAGGATAGAGCTGCCAGGCAGGAGGAGAAGGGAAAGGCCAAGGAGGAGGTTTATGGATGTGTTGAGGGAGGACGTGGGTGGTGGTGTGACGCAGGAAGATGCAGAGGACGGAGTGAGATGGACACAGATGATCTGCTGTGGCAACCCATAATGGGAGCAGATGAAAAGAGTTAACTTTTTTGTCTGCTCAAATACTAATGGCAGCCATGCAGGATTGTCATACTGTGGGATGTATACAATTAACTAACAAACTGTATTGTCCTCCTAAATTGAACTTTTACTCCAGGGTTTTCTGAGGATGTTGTGGATATTCATTTTCACCACGAGGAATGACCATAGATTCATACTGAACACAGAAAGGTAATGCCAAGGATTTTTTTCTTTCTCTGAGTTCCCCCCCCCAGCCACATTTTGCAGTACTGGAGCTAAATGTGTTATGATTAGCATTTTAATAACCTGTAAGTCTGTAAGTATCCATCGTGTCAAAAATGATTTTAAGTTGGAGCAGGAATGCAAACAACACCCCAAGCAGATATGCTATTTTGTCCTGAATTGCTGTCCTTTAACTTTTGTGTGAAGAGGACAATTCCAGTACAAAATTTAATCTTCCATACTGAATACACTGTTACATTATACAAAATTCCTGCGAGCAGGAAGTTCAAATTACTTGCCGCAATTTGTCAGTTGTTGTATTGCCTGTGCTAGTGACCTCTTACATTCTTTCCACTTCTGAAAAGTGCTGCATCGAGATGGAAGAAAAGCTGTCTCAACTTTGAAAGGGGCTGGGTGTTCACTTTCTTATCCTTAAATAGCTTCACACTTTCATAAACTAAAAACAAGGATGACATACATGCTCAACTGTCAGAGTGAAGAGAAAAAAAACTCAGGTTCACAGTCTGGCATCATAGGAGACTCAAAAACACCCATAACACATTCTTAACACATTTTAATTCTAAATTAAGAGTGCGAGAAAGTTATCATCCAATGATAATGACTCAGTGCATGTGCAATTCTGTTTTCCATTCAAAGCCTTTCAATACAAATAACATTTCAGTTGTTATTCAGCTGCCATTATTTCACAAATCTTTGTTGAATGGAACAAAGGAGGCTTACAATGTTTTATTTCCTAGACTAAGCATAAAACAAAATGCTTTACAATGGCAAAAAAAAATGTTTAAAGATTGTATACCTAACTGTGGCTAAGGTTTACACAAAATTTTAATTGGACACTTTAAAGTATATATTTCTAGTATAGAACCCATGCCTCTATTGTCATCTGGGCAAAAGGCTTCTTTTTCCAACAGATAACTGACTCAGCTGAAGAATACTTCTGTTCTCTCAACATTACAGAAAGACCCTTAATACTGTGTGTTGTTCTTATATTAAGTTTTTAAAAGTGTTTTTCCAAGAGTGTAGAGCAAATCGTGTTCTGATGTGTCCTGAAAGTATACACTGAATTACTGCATCCAGCTAAATTGCTAACCAAAACCAGTCTATTAAAAGTTCTAAAAATGTATTGTAACAACCATTTTGAAATGATTTCATGTCAGCAGTAAATCAAAAACCTCAAAGTGTATACTAGAAATTTCACTTGTTCTAAAATTACTTATAAGTGTTTGAAACTTAAATGTTCCTCTCCTGTCAGAATTTGCTCCATTTTCTCCTTTCAAAATGCATGAAGTGAGTGACTTAGCAGGTTGCTTCAAGAAGCCAAATGTGACAGAAGCAGATGCCACAATGCATTCTGGGATATTAGAAAGCAACAGAAAATTGGCTAATCGCATCCCTCCTCTGCTCCTTCATCTTCACTTCCAGTGTGGCCTAGAAAGTCTGCACTTCCAGGCCTGCTTGTGACCTGGAAAGAAGGAGAAACAGAATCCCTTTTGACCCTCCCTCAGTCTCATGACGGAGAGTGTAGAGTGTGTCTTTATGTAGAGGATTTCTTCATTTATCTACAACAATAGCCCCAGTCTGCCCAAATACACAAATCATTCAAAAACAAAAAATGGCAGCCATGGCTGCACTACAAAAATGTTCACAAAGTTACATTAATAACTATTCATATATAAATGAACAAGCTTATCACTACACCTGCGACTGAACACATACAAGAAGTCTCACTGAACAATAAGTCAATTGTTGAATAGATCAAATACCTTTCATCTTTGGCATGACATTTCAGTTGTCACATACCTGTAAAGATGGGATGGAAACCCCACTAGGCATCTTGGGAAACTGAGTGTAAAACTGAGCAAACAAAACCTATAGTCACATAAAGGACTTCTGTTATCAATGTGTTTGGATGTGTTATTTTGAAATAACCCAAATTCTTTAACTTCATCAATCACATACAATAATAACAAGGGGGGCGTGATCACCCCCCCACCTGTACATCTACTTCTGACAACATAGACACACTTCATCAGTGTAGATCGAAGCACGAGAGCCACTTGTGCCTGAAGGCACTTACGTGTGGAAATGTTTAATGCTTTAATCATAACAGAACACAGGATATTGAAAATAAATCAACAGCCTGGATCCAAGGAGTCATACTCACAGACCTAGAGCCGGGTTAGGGAACACCTTGTGTCCTTCATCCATCTAACACTTTGCTCACAGTTTTGAACAGCACACCTGAAAAGAAATTTTCCCTCCAGAGATCAAGATAAGGCCAAGTACCTCTTTTCTACCCACGGTAGAAAAAGGTCATTTATCTCTATCCATAAAAAAGGTTTTAAAGTGTTTACCTAAAAAATATGTAAATGAAAAAAATCTTCCGTTACATGATCAGTAGTTCAGTTAATTTTATGGCAATCCGTCTGCAATATTTGGACTATTATTCATATAATAACAAATTAATGTGCAGATCTGTCAGGTTGGCTTGTGTAAATGTCACTCCTTGTCAGCTCAGTATCAATATTATATCTGTGCCTTAAACTCTCCTTTGTAAATAAAGCCTTTTCTCCTCCTTTGACCTGACAGTAATTTTCACTAGGGTAAACTGTTCATCTTACCGTGACTTTGTAACAGTTGACTGTTACAAAGGAAAATAGATGGCTTCAAACCATCCTGTGCTTCTCCTGTCTCTTGCCGTGGCACATTTCACCGTTGCTGTGATGTCAGAGGAGAGTGTAGATCCAATGAAGTTATGAGGGAAATCTGTCTGACCAACATTTTGTCTGTAAATGGGCTGTCAAGTAATTTGACACTGCAATGGAAATTTGAAAAATCTATGGTAAGAACACACATGGCTCCAAAACAAAAAAATGCCTTCATTATTACGGTCAGCAAAACTGAGGCCAACAGCTTGAGTACAACAGGTGGAAGACTGTATAAAAACAGCACAAACATGCACTTAAGTAATAATTCATCCTCTTTAATCACATACCAGCTCAAAGGAGGGTCCAGTCACAAACCATGCAAACGCAAAGGAGTCTCTAAGAGAGTAATTGTGCCTGGCAATGAGGAAAACCTTCCTGTGCATTATGCAAAGAATATTATAGTGTGTAAGATCAGGTCAGCTATACTGCCAAATGTTTAAAAACAACATCCATCCATCCATTCTCTACACCGCTTTTCCAAATCAGGGTCGCGGGAAGCCTGGAGCCCATCCCAGGAGGCACAGGGTGCAGGGCAGGGGACACGCAAGGCAGGCTGCCAACCCACTACAGCCTCCTTTAGTAACAAATCCAAATATTTGGAACAATCTTTAAAGTCAAACTTGAAGCATGAAATTCAACTCAATAAAATAAAGTTTGCAAGAAATTTACATCAGTAAAATTACAATAAATAAACCAGGAAAAAAATCTGTAAAATTAGTTTTTCACAAATCATATGTCACATATGCATATGTTGAACACTTGCATTGTTTTTACATACAAGAAATCCATTTATCCCTTTATCCTGTGCAGGGGTGTGGGTGGTCTAGAACCTATCCAGGGCAGCCTAGGACCCAAAGTAGGCTACAGTCTGGACAGGGCATCTGCCCACTGCAGGACACACACACACACACACACACACACACACACACACACACACACACACACACACACACACACACAC
>JABJVR010003411.1:0-15952 GCA_025773905.1 Chitala chitala | reverse complement strand
CACCCACCCACCCTTTGAAGAATGGGCACCCTATGCTGTTTGAGGTACATTTCATCCTCCCACCACCCTCACAGGATCAATACAAAGAGGCAAATGGGAAATTAATTGAGATTTACTAATTTAGACACAGATATTGGAAAGCTTTACATTGTATTCACTTTAAGCATAGATAATTTGTAAACAGTAGCATCACATTTCAGTCAGATTCAATGTTACGGTGTACATCAATGAAATGGTTTGACAATGAGCATTTATAGATATAGATGGAAGGCTGATTATAATTTGATTGTTCGGTGTGGAAAAAATCATAAATCTATAATCTTTTAACAATTTTTTACACCACATTAAATTTTACTGATTAACTTCATGTTTTCTAATTGTGCATCAAAGCAATACAACACAAATGCATGGTAATAACATATAGCATAGGGATACATTTCTTTTGAAATTGCAATAATGCAAATGACATTAAAGTTCTATAAATGTAAAATGAAACTGTTGTGACCGGAGATGTTTACAATTTAATTGCAATGAATGTCACACAGTTATTATTCCTGACAGCTGCTGTCCTTGTAAATTATTATTTCATTCCACTATTCTATAACACAATGTCCCTGAAAGACTCTTTTCTTCTCTGTAGTTTATAGTTTATTTTCACAGTTATTTCACCCCTTTGCGTACAAGACACCCATTCGGGTGCACATTGCGGTTGTGGAACTGTCACTCCAAAACAAACTTCATCACTTGAGGGAAGAAAGCATGTATGGTACCTCTGTAACGCTTCCAGGGAAACGGAGGCGAGGAGGCGAGGGTAGAGTCTAATGTGCAATGGTTTAATGCCAAAACATGGTAAAAGTACATAAACTGTATGACAAACAAGGTAGAATAGCACATAACATAGAAGGACAAAGGATCTGTATCAACCAATGGCTACTTACAGGCAAGCATACAACAACTGGCAATACACTGGCACAAAGGGGGGGGGCTTAAATAGGGAAAACCAAACGAGATACACCTGGCGAGTGATAATACACTTAACATTGAACATGTGAAGATTTAGGGATACACAGGGAAGGAACCATGACACCAAGTGGACATAGGGAACATGACATGATGCAAGGACCTGTGACACTTAGTGGACAATGGGACCATCGCTAGCAAGGCAACCTCCTACAAGATGATCTGTACGATGAGATGTCCAAGGAGTTAAGATTGCTCTTTGACTAACTTCATTATCAATGTCTTGCTTTTTATTTTAAGGTTGAATATGTTTTGTTATTTATTAAACATTTTATGTGGTGTATTCTCCATTCCCATTCTTTTTGCTTGTTCTGTTTAATAAAATGTACTGTATTTTACAACAGACTTGTGCATGTGTTTTTGTATATAAGGTCTTACACTTTTCAGCATATCTTAATAAAAATTGTCCCGGGAATAGATGTGAAGTAATAAAATGCAGCGTTAATCTCACTCCATGTCATTAGTTAAAAAATAAACAGCACTTCACAAAAACTCTGTACAAGGCAATTATAAAGTAAATTACAAGTTAGGAAAATGACAGACAAAAATCAGATACGAGACTTTACAAACCTGAAACAAATTAAAATTAAACACCTTAATGATAGAAAATTAAATAGATAGAAAGAACGTACAATAGAACACAATTAAATGAATAAAAAAGTAAGAAAGTACATAAAAGCCCAGAGATGTGCAACCATGAGTAAAAGCTATGAAAAAGAAGCCACAAGACAAATAGAAATGAACAGAGAGAAACATGGAGCCTTTACAAAAGCAGT
The DNA here is from genome assembly GCA_025773905.1 of Chitala chitala. Lineage (NCBI taxonomy): Eukaryota > Metazoa > Chordata > Actinopteri > Osteoglossiformes > Notopteridae > Chitala > Chitala chitala. The sequence goes on along the minus strand of JABJVR010003411.1, from coordinate 14,156 downwards.
AACTGAGCAACAACAGGGGGAAACCCAGGGCAACCTACAGATGATTCTCAGTCCTCAAACATCGCATGAGAACGAGCACCACAACTGAAAAACAAACACTGAACTGAGAAATGTCGCAACTTCAAGAGGACACAGAACAAAATGATGTCTTATATGAGAAAAAGAATCAAGGAGGTGGGACGTCACAGGGCTTACGACTTCTTCCACTCTCACCCTACTCAGACAAATGTAAATAATGTGAGTTTTTGTGGTCATATTAATAGACATCTTCTTAGGCAACCATAGTCTTGACATTCTCTTGGCCGGTTCAGTATGTCTCTTTGTTCGTTGACAACCTATTGTCAAACTGTATAAAAGGTGTGAACTATTGGTCTGGTTTTTAGAGAGACTAGCATAGTTGTTTTTTATGTTTTATTTATTTTGGATATAGTTTTATATATACAAGGTGCAGTCATAAATTTTAGTTACTAATTAAATTCCCATATATAAAGGAATTACTATGGCTGCCTGTGTGAATACTTTTCACATCCAAGTCACTTAATGGCCAAGATTCATTCTTTTATGTTTTTGAGTGCCAATTTAAGTTTGCTTTTCATAAGGTCAATGTTTTTTTCACCTTTATTATGTTAAAGGTTGTTCTCATTAGCCTGGTACTTGGTTACATTGTTTCTATGTTTCATTAAAATTACAATGCTGCACCCAGTGCTGTCACAATAGCTGAGCTAGTAATGCTAGAAGATGCTTGAAACAAATGAGTAAAGAAATTAAGCAGTTTTTTTATCTGAAATTTTTCTCAATCACTGAAATTGCTTCTTTCTAGTTCTGAAAAGTGAGAAGTGGAGTAACAGTCGGATGCCTAAAATAATTGCCAATTTGAGGCACAAAAGGCAGTGTGAATTAGACAGTCACAATGAACCCTGTTGTGGACTACGCTCACTGAGGCTTGCTTATTGAGCGGTTACATTTGCTCCAGAAACTCACCTGACACTCGAGCAATAATTTAATTTAGTTCTGACTGTCTCAGTACAGCTAACACGCCAATAAGCGTCACTTACTTTTTCATGCGACCAATCAGGGTCATTCAGCAGTCCCTTGCTGCCCCTGGTTTGTCAGGCGTACAAGAATCGGAGGATCTTAATCATTCCAATCGTGAACTAGGGTGAGAAAGAAGGAGCACACTACCACCACTGCACAGATTATTTGGTGGCCACAGGGCTGAAATGGGAATCAGTTCATTAAGCCTGTGATTAATTGCCCTGCTCTGCTCTGTGTGAGCAGAGAATCCTACAGGTAGGCACCCGACAGATAATGTGAGGCCGCCTCCTCATTTTACATCTATTCATCAACAGGCGTGAACTGTTTCAACGTCTTACCAGATGGTAGAGGGCCTTATCAGTTACTCTAGTGCACAGTTAGAGGTCATTGTCCTGTTGGTTTCCAACAAAACATACAGCATTTTTAAATTTGCTGAAGACCATTTACAGCTCTCTTGTTTTCAAACTAATTGTGCAAACGTAAAGGTGAACTCAGTTTCCCATGAGCATCTCTACAGAAAGTGGCCACCATCCCTCTACTCTTGCCTTTATCATTGGCCATACGTTCACTGCAGCTGCACATGACCTTTCTGGAAAATATTGTATGTGGATGTTTCAAAGCAATTGTTTTGCACAAATCAGTTTTCCTGCCATTTATCCCTTTTGTGGGTGCAGTGATGTGGAAAAGAAAATAAGATAATAAATAAATGTAATAAAAGGACTGATAATCACATTAATTAAATTAAACTGTGGAGCACTTGTCTTCATTACATGACACTGAAGAAGCTATTCCACATTATTATAATTTTCTAAACCAGGGGTTTGAGAACTATTCCTGGCAGCGTATCTTTATTGCTTTAGTTTGTTCAAGTATAAGGAAAATATGGCATAGGAACGACTGATAATGGGAGAGTGTCACATCTCCAAATATTAAAGTCATATTTAATTCATTGATATATTTATTTATATACCTCTGTCACACTGTAGACACCATTTTCGCCTGTAGAAAGCTTGTGTTTCCCTAATAACATTCTCTTACACACTCCTGTCTAATCACACCCACGCAAATTCAGTTCTTCTACAATTATTTCCATGGGAGGTATAAATTAAATGTAAAATTAAATTAGGCGGCATCAATTGATATTAGATTAGACACATCCACACGGCATATATCTAATGTGTTTTGTGAATATATTGTTCACTTTTAGATATGTTCAGTATTACCTTGAAAACAGAAGCTAAGTTCTTAGGACATGTGTTAAACTATTAAAGTGCAGGAAAACTGTAAAGTACTACAATTCATCACAGGATAAAAAAAATCTTCCTCTGGTTTCCTTGTAATGTAGACTAATTGACCATATTTTAAAGTGATCTGTATGATAAATTTGTGTCCTGAAGACAGGAGCAGCATTGCTGATTCAAGCTTTGTTTGAACATGAAGTCTCCCACATCCATCACGCTGTTCTTAGCACAATTGCCAATTTTATTTTATTTATAAATGAACTGCAGACAAGACACTGGATTTAGTGTTTATTATTATCTTTGCCAGACCTTCTGATAACCAACATTGTCCAATACAAAAACCTGTAAAATATGCAGACAAATATCACCTTGCTTTTAAGAAAAAAAAAAAAAATTCTAATATTTAAAAGAAGAAATCAAAGACAATGTCACAGTCAAGATATAAATTATTATTTGTCCCAATAGTGGATTTTGACTTTACTGTGTGTCCAATACGGACAAAGTGGGAAATGTAATTGTTTAACGTGGGAAATATGTTGCGTGCTGGTGAACTGTAGGTTAGTTTATGTAACACGAGCGAAACTCAGCACAGCTCTCCGTTGTCTTGAAGCCTCTGCTTCCTGCAAACACATTTTCCCAACATTTATGAAATCATTCATCATCACTCCCCGCCATTCATCATATGCTCGACAGTACACGGGGCGACGTGACCCGTTTGCACTTTCGTCAGAAATCCGCCTGTTTTCACAATTCTGCGAGGAGTCACGGGGGAGCCAGAGTAGGGGTGTAATCAAGTGGTCATGATTGATAACCCAGAGTACGTGAATTTACAAAAAAAATAAATAAATAATTATAAGAATAATAAATAAAAAGTAAACAAACGGTTTCAGCTGACAAGAGTCACAGACAAGACAATGCAGAAACAGCAAGCGCGTCTGTTTTTAGGATAATGCAACTGCTTATAACATAATACATAGTTACATACATCATTTATATACTGACACAACAATACTATCTTGGGAAGAAAGTCCAGCAAGAGGCATTTTAAATTAACTGCTACTCGCAATACATTCTCGAGGATTAATCCCACCCTTCTCCTATAAGTGAAAAATTATATTCACATGCATGATTTATTCAGTAGTTTATTATTAATTATTATTATTATTATTAATAATAATAATAATAATAATAATAATAATAATAATAATAATAATAATAATATGGTGTTGCATTTCTGTTATATAAAAGAGAAGACAATGCATCACATTGAATTATAAATGATTATGAAGTCTTCTACATTCATGGTTGAACATCTAATCTGCTTTTGAGAACTGGCTAGTGCTAATCGACACACTGCATCAGCAAGGGTTTCCTTATTACCTGCAGCAGAAGACGGAAAACAAAGGTTTGATCTAAACTCTCATTTTTTTTGTTGATGGTTTGGTTTTCCTGCTGTTGATTTTTATGGCTGAAATACAAGATCCTGTGACCATCTCTGTCCTCAGAAAGAAGAAGCTTATCAACCTGGTGCCGCTGCGTGACCTTTTCCAACCTACTACGCTGGACATTCGCAGCACGATATCACACAGTCTCGGCACCTGCTCCATTTACACTAGCAATTCCATAACAAAATATCATCTTGCACATTACCAACAACATTGAATAGATTCTTACAGCATTAAAAGAGAAACTCATTTTCCATATATGATTTTACATTTTTTTTACTACTAACAGCAAATTGAGATCCTGTTATTTCTTTGCAAATGACCCAATCATACAGTGGGTCTCCTAGTTCCACTAGATGCATAAGGCAATGGGGATTCTTAGCCTTCTTTAACATTATCTTCTATGCAGCTGTGAACTTTACTTGCAGATGTCACCTTCTTGGGATGTTGTTAATATTCTTTGATATTGCAAACATCTCTTTGCAAATTTTCCACAGTCCAAGAATACAAATTTTTTTTCAAAATAAAATGTGGCTGTGGTCTACCTCTACCGCAAAATCTTATTATATGAATTTTAATCATTCACCTCTCTTCGTTTCCTACATTTCAAATTTTTAACAACAAAACATTTACTGTGTAAATTAAGGGCCTGTTTCTGAAGGTGTAATAACAGTCTCACAGTATTGGGCTTGGCTAGAAATCCAATTACCTGGCAAGACCCACAGCTGTGTTTCACGTCTGAGGGTAGGAGTGGAAAAATTCAAAACTCCAATTATTCAAGCTCTCCTACACAGGACAAAAACTAGTCTTCTCCTTGTGGTGGATTGTGGTTTGGAAGGAACTGTTTTTGTACTGGAGAGATTTAAAGGCCATTCAGTGAGCAGGTACAAATGAGAGACAATCAAACGTTATAACCACAAAGCCAAAGTCAGCAGTGCTGGAGGTACATGAACTAAGGTAGTATAAGCTCCCTGCCTCCATACTCCACAAGAGACCTTTGACAGACGATTCCACCCAGTGACTTGGATCTCTGCCTTTGTTCTGCCTGTAAGGTCATGCTACAACTCATTAGAGCTTCCATTAAGTCAGGCTTGGCCACACACCCCCTAGTGGGCAACACTGCATTAGCAGAATTTCTTGGATTTTTTTTTTTCTCTGAAAAAAGCTGCTTTTTTACTTTTAAAGGTGTATAGATCACTTTCAGAGTGTTTTATTGATATTCTTTGAAGGAAAGAAAAAAAAAATCTTTTAGTGCTTCAATTATAGATGTTTTTCTTCGTGTTTACTGTGGTTCCATATGAACACTTTGTGAATGTATCCTGCGTGTCAAATGTACCCGGTGAAACATTGCTCTAGGTGACAGAGTTGTCTCTGAACATGTGTTCAACTCTATCTTATGGCCACATGTTTATGCAGTAACACAAGGGAAAAGATGATATAGTCAACAGCCTCTCTGTTTGGTTTACGTCTCCTAGACAGCTGCAGGCGAAAAGGCAAGGATGTGTGTTTCTCAGCCATCAATAGTCAGTGATAACATTAGATTGAATGAAAGGTTTATCGATGGTACACAGAAACTCTCCGTGGGTGACTGGGGATAGTGGACTGAGATATTATGAGGTAATATCCAAGAAATATGGTAAATTCTGAAAGTACGTTTTTGGAGATTGTTTAAATCTTTAAAGCTGTTGTAAAGGAGTATAAGAACCATTTGTTTTTAGGTGTATACAGGGTGGTTATAATATATATTTTTTTTGTATTCAGAGTTCTCTGTAGCGATAACCAATCCTAAGAACAGCACCAAAATGTTCCTACAAAAATAAATAAATAAATAAATATATATTTATTATTATTACAGACTGAAGCAGCTGAAGAAATTTTAATAAATTTATTTGTTTGTTTGTTTGATGTTTACATGCAGTTTTTTCAAGAAAAACTAACCATAAGAGTCATGCTGGGGTTAAAGTTTGTATTTTACAGTTTTTTTCGTGCTTTTTACAAGCTGAAACCACACGGTGATACAGCTCCTATTTTCACTCTTTCTTGGTGCTGCTTTGAATGCATGTTACCGTAATGTTGTACATTGTTTTTCATGCAAGAATATTCTGTTAAATTTTCTCATTTTAGGTATATGGATAAGGATACTTTATTTAGTTGCTTGTTCATACTGGAAGAATCACATTTTGAAAATGATGATAAAAAACGCATTCACTATGAGTTTTAAAGTACATTAGGGTTTAGATTTCTCAGATATATTGCTTACATGGAAAAGAAAAACAGAACCAAAAATGTTTGTTATTATGTTTGGTTGCTTAGAGACAGTGTTGCCATACACAATTTACAGGTTTGACAAAATATACTTTGATAAAAGCATAGCTGTAAAATAATTAAGCTCATTTACCTTTTTAACAGTACAAATTCAAGGTCTCTGCTGGGTAAGTTGTGTAGTTTGCCCCAGGTTTTTTTTTTTAGACCTGTCTTTTTGTCCAACAACATGACTTTTTGTTCCCAGCCCTTCATGCTAGGAGGGTACATTCGAGTGGCATGTGTTGACGTTTGCTCCTTGTCCTGTCACCCGCAGCCTGGCAAGCGAAGAGCGGGGAACCAGCAACATGGCTGGTCTGTCAGAGCCTCTCAGCTGATTAGGACAGCCTAACCAATCTCCTTCTGAGCACGACTCCGTCTCGTGGCCGCGACAGTCAGCCTTAATTTCCGATGAATGGTTTCATCCCTTTCTGTGCGATGCAGTGGCGTGTGGTAACTGTCAAAAATCATTCCTAGATGTCATAAGTGAGACAGCTATTTCTAGAACCAGAAACGTTATTGCCTCATTGCAACAGGATTATTTTTCTTCACTACCTTAAATTGTCAAAAAATTACATTATTGTTATGCAAGTAAAATGTATGGACCAGACACGTTGTCAAAAATGTCAGGGATGATAAACAGATAAGCAAGTCCGAGTGTCACAATACATGCATAGCAAATGTGTTTTCTTTCATTGGTAGGTAAACGTGCATTAAAATGAAACAATAACGAAAGACAGATACATACATATTAATAAAATATGAATGACAATGAATAATGTTCCCTCTGGGTAATATTTCTGTGGAGTTCTGTGATACAGAACGTGGCTTTGGGTGTAAATGAAACTATTAACAACACACCTGTTCTTTCGACTCCATTATTAAGAATGCATGTAATTGCGTGTGTAATTGCAACAAAAGTTGCAATACAGAATTTTTAAAAATATGCTGAAGATATCCCACAAGATAAACCATAATATATTTACAATATAGACTTCAGGCTCTCCATGACCCTGTGTTGTTGTTTGAAAAACAGGTGGATTGAATGGAATATAACTCTTTATGATATTAAAGAAGTTTATCCACCCTCTAAATCTTTTTTCAAAGAAATATTTAAATAAGTTAATTTTACACCATATATATATATATATATATATATATTTTTTTTTTACATTAATTGCAGAGTAATTTTTCAATTTTACAGGCTTTACATTTTGGAAAATGTAAACTGGCTAAATATGCAGAAATATAATAAAGTATACATGTTTAACAAGTTAAAACTGGGCAATTATTTTATTAGAATATACATAGAGATATTGATTAAATTCTCAGAATTTTCTTATTAATTTGAAATTATATTGATGGTACATTTTATATTTTTAGATACACATTTTATCAGAAATTTATTTGAAATATGTAGGTATGAAGTGTTTATTAAATATTTTTCTTTTATTGTGATCTACTTATGGGTGTAATTATGCAGTTAGTAGGTGTAAGCTTACACTTGGCCTCCCTATAAACCCCACCTGTGCTTTGGCTACATCACTCTCTCCTCCCCACCTATAGCTGCTGTGTGGTCAGCTTTCTGGTGCACTATGGCTACCGTGCCATCATCTAGGTGGGTGCTGCACACCGGTGGTGGTTAAGGAGACTCCCTATTCCATTGTAAATTGCTTTGTGTGTCATGAAAAAGTGCTACACAACAGAATTTTAATACAATTTTTATTATTATAGTTCTTCAAAAAACTTGTTCAGTGACTGTAAATGCAACTGTAACGTACAGAAACAAAGAGCGCCAGAGAGACGAGATCCTCCATCGCAGCTGAAGTACACCTTTTATTAAAGGGCCAGATGCAATCAAAGTTAAGGAAACATCCAATGAGTCAGTAAACCAGGAGAATCAGGTCTTGACAGAGATGTGGGCAAGAGAAGACGCATGGAAGCGAGGGAGTCACGAGAACTGGGTAAGTAAGAAGAAAGGAGATAGAGAGGTAAGTGCCTGCTCAGTATGTAGCATAGCCAAACAATACTTCGCGGTGAGGTAAGCTGCATTCTGGTCTTTTATGTCGGTGCTGAATGAGCCGTCGGTAGTTCATGGGGCTGTGGGGGCGTGAACATAGTATAAAGGAATAATAGGCCATTTTGCAAAAGTCTTTCAGTCAGAAAATGTGGTAACAATGGCGTCAAACTCAGTTAAAGGCAAAATATGTATCCAGTGCTCACTGTAATTAGGTAGCCCAGATGTAAACTGACTAAATATGCAGAATATTAACACTCCCTTTCCTTTTAAAGCATAGCTAAATCATCCTAATTTTATTCCAGTGTCTAATATAAGTGTTTCCAATAGTACTGTATGAATGGAGTTTGTATGTGCTACACATGTCCGAAGGCTGTCACTTCAAACAACTTGCGAATATTGATTGCTCCTACTTGTGTATGCTCTCCTCTTGGGCTGCTGCCCTGTCCAAAGTGTAGCCTTCCTCACACCCTGTGTCGGGCTGTTGCCCTGTGCAAGGTGTAGCCTGCCTCACTCCCTGTGTCAGGCTGCTGCCCTGTGCAAGGTGTAGCCTGCCTCACACCCTGTGTCAGTCTGCTGCCCTGTGCAAGGTGTAGCCTGCCTCACACCCTGTGTCAGTCTGCTGCCCTGTCCAAGGTGTAGCCTGCCTCACACCCTGTGTCAGTCTGCTGCCCTGTGCAAGGTGTAGCCTGCCTCACACCCTGCGTTGGGCTGCTGCCCTGTCCAAGGTGTAGCCTGCCTCACACCCTGTAGGAGTATGAACATGTAAATGTATATTTAAAATGCATTAAAAATGCCACAAGGCATGCAAGCAAAAACTGACTTAAAAAGTGTTTTTTTTTTTAACTGGTATCATTCCAAAATGTTAAGGTAGCTGAGTTGAACTAATCCATTATATTTTACTTTTTTAGGTAATTTAAGATGCACTCCCATCTGTTACACAAAGCATTAGTTTTACTGTGCTCAGTTGCTCATGAGCCCATAAACAGTTCATTACTAGTCTGTCACAGAGACTGCTTCAGCATGTGTGATAAATAAGTATTCGCTTCTAAGAGACTGAATTCCCTCAAAGCCAATCAAAAGCACCAAAAGAGCAGACAAGATACCGGAGTCAAATTTGTAAAACACTCTTAATAAAAAAAACATTAGCTTTTTCGGTAACTTGGCGAGAGGCAGAGAGGAGGTGATTCTCATGCAGGCGTTTTCAGTAACGCTGTGACAGATGGCGTGCTCTTTCCCAGCTCCTCACTTTTGTCTTGAATATGAACAGGTTTTTATAGCCACTTTATTGTTTCGTTGTGGGTCACATTTTTCACGCAGACATATCCAGAAAGGAGTCATTTCCATTTTCAAGGTCTATAATGCAGTTAGCTGCACTTACATCCTCGACAAATATGATATACTCATCAATCCGCGCATATGGCCGATGTCCTGAAATGCTAATCGTAAAGGTTACTGTCACGCCTCACGGGAGACAATGCACACTTTTCGCTTAGTGGGATCGTACTTGTTGATAAGCAGTAGGTGTCAGGAAGCCCACACAAGAGTTTACCTGTGTGGAATTAAATCTGGAGACTGAACCTGGACATAAGGAGTCCTAGGCATATCATTCTAATGTAATTTTAAGTCAAGGAAAACAGTGTGTATGTATCAACATGTATATTGTGGCCTGGTGGCTCAATGGGTAAAGCGTGAAAGTGTCAGATCCCAGCCAGCTACCAGGTGTGTACTTCAGCGGGACAAACAAACGCTAGGTCCCTGAGTGGGGTGTGTGGCTACCAGCTGCTCCCTCCAGGCGGGTGGGTTAAATGCAGAGAATGTAAAAGGAAAAAAAGCCTTTCAATCAAAAAATGTGCTAACAATGGTGTCAATGGTTATCACTGTAAAATGGTGTAAGTCACTTTTTTCAGCATCTGCTAAATTAGTAAATGTATTCATTTTTTTCACTTTTTTCCAATTAAAATGTTGTTTTTTTCTTTTTAAATTATGTATAGAGAGAGAGAGAGAGAGAGAGAATAGTGAGTTACATACTACATTTCCAAGTATTAAATTTCTTTTGTCCTAGTTTTTTTATTGTATAGTTGCCAGTTTAACTCAACATAATTTGCACCTTTTTCTTCCCTTTCTACACACAGTTCTGTATTTTATAAATGCATTGATATATCCGTATTACATACTGTGTCTGATGGTTTGCTTATTTTCTGTTTCAACATCTTTGTGTCTTCCACACCTGACAAAGGAATCACATGGCAAACCTCCTGCAAGGAAACAACAGTCACCTGTATTTATTTTTGGAGATATTACTGTGTTACAAAATAAATCACAAAAGCCAATGTTCACATGTATATATATTATGTTGCAGCCCGATACTACGTCGTTCAAATTCTTTTTTTTTCCCTCATTCATCTTCACTTAATACCCCATAATGACAAAGTGAATACAGAATTTTAGAAATGTCTCTAAATTTATTAAAAAGAAAAATTTGAAATATCACATTGGCCTAAATATTCAGACCCTTTGCAACAACACTTTGCAGCTCAAGTGCCTCCCATTTCTATTGATCATTGCTGAGCTGTTTCTACACCTTGACTGGAGTCCACCTGTGGTAAATTAATTTGATTGGACATGATTTGGAAAGGCACACACCTCTCTACAGAAGTCATCACAGCTAACAATGCATATTGTATCAGAGCAAAAACCATGAGGTCAAAGGAACTGCCTGCAGAGCTCAGAGACAGGATTATTGCATGGCACAAATCTGGGGAGGCTACAGAAACATTTCTACTGCACTGAAATTTCCAAGAGCACAGTGGCCTCCATAATTCTCAAATGGAAGAAGTTCGGCACAACCAAGAATCTTCTGAGAGCTGGTCGCCCAGCCAAGCAGAGCAATCGGGGAAGAAGGGCCTTAGTAAGACAGGTTATGAAGAACCCGATTGTCAGTCTGACTGAACTCCAGAGATCTGTGGGGTTGTTTGTCAGCAGCAGGGACTGGGAGACTGGTCAGGGTTGAGGGGAAAGCTGAATAGAGCAAAGTACAGAGATATCCTCAAAGAAAACCTGTTTCACAGCACTCAGGACCTCAGATTGGGCCGAAGGTTCACCTTTCAACATGACAGTGATCCTAAGCACACAGCCAAGACCACACAGGAGTGGCTTTAGGATAACTCTGTGAATGTCCTAGAGTGGCCCAGCCAGACCCCTTAAACACTGTTGAACATCTTTGGAGAGACCTGAAAATGGCTTCTCTGATGGTCCCCGTCCAACTTGACTGAGCTTGAGAGGATTTGCAAAGAAGAATGGCAGATAATCCCCCAATCCAGGTGTGCAAAACTTGTCGCATCATAGCCAAAAAGACTTGAGGCTGTAATTGCTGCCAAAGGTGCTTCAACAAAGTACCGAGTAAAAGGTCTGAATACTTTATATGTGATATTTCAGTTTTTTTGATTTAAATAAATTTACAGACATTTCTAAAATTATGTTTTCACTTTGTCATTATGGGGTACTGAGTGTAGATTATTAAAAAAAAAATTAATTTGAATGATTGTAGTATCAGGCTGCAACATAAAATTGAAAAAAGTGAAGGGGGTCTGAAAACTTCCCGAATGCACTGTGTATATACGCATTGCTTTGGTAATGACATATAAATTTAGTTTAACAATAATGAGGTTTAGTATGTTCTAGGAGGAGTTACTTGCATAAAGCTAATTTCTTCATATTTTATATTTTCCTTTTCCGCTTTAATGACAGTGTGTACAAAAGCTGCCTTGGACTCACATTTCTGCCAAACTTTAAGATGAAAAGCATCTATGTCGGGTTGTTGTCTGAACATGTTCTTCAATAAAAGGGAAAATGATTCAAGGAAATCTGGTGCTTCTTCATACAGTGCTTCTTGCACACTGGACAATACAGACTGACTCACACAAGGACAGATCAGAAGACCCTTAGCTCCTCCCACCTCAGCCTCTTTTGGTCAGTCTTTGAGACAAAAAGTTACAACGGCAGTTCTGCTTGATAGCTTAGTATGACTATGCAGTAAGTTAAGGCAAAAGAAACTGAATTGCAAAGTATGGCCAAAGCTATTCCAGTAAATTGAACAGAAGAGACTCAACTTTAAATGCATTGTAATGAGTGCTGGGGGACTGTGTGGAAAAGAAGATGATGATCTAACACAGTTAGTTAAAGCCTGCATTAGGAGACGACGTTGGAGGCTCATATGATGTCATTAGAAAGCACGTAGCTGCCATTAGACTGTAACCTTGTGCTTGACCCCATGCATGTGATGAATGATTAGAATCAGCATGCAGACAAACGTACCAAGAGCCATCATTGTTCCACAGGCATTACGCTGTGCAGCATAATTAATCATGAACTTGACTAGAACTCTGATACGTGCCTTTTTTATTATCTTTGTTATTACCACTTTATCTAAAATGTTCTTTTTTGGTTGTCTTTCAAGAACAGGTGGCTTGAGGTTAGGGAACTATTGATTGTGTTTACATATGACAAGGAATATAGTAAAAAGAAAATAAAAATAAACAGTGATGCTATGTAAATTCTTCACTGTGATTCTGCTTCATACTCCAAAAAGGATCTATTGCTTTGATGACAAATGAGCTGGAAATTTACTTTGAAATACTTATGCAATCCAGAATTCCCCCCTTCAGGTTCAATGATGTTAAATGTGCTGATTTCATAAACCAGTCCTGGATGTGTTAGTCAATATGCATTGACGGTACTCGTGTTTTGGAATATAAGAGCAGCATTAACGCTGTGAACAGCAGCTCTGCTCTGAAAATCTGCGTGAGGGACCGAACTGCCAACCATGAGGCATCCCAGGAATTTTTAGAAAAAAAAATTTATTTACTGAAGAAGAAAAAAAAAAATCATCGCAAAAACCTGCCAAATAAATAAACCATTCTAAGCCCATAAATAGGATCAAACAAACAAAATTCCATACCAGCTACCACAGCAGACAAGCCAAAGGAAATTTTATATAATGGCTGATCAGACCATTAAACAGACACAAGTGATAACATAACAGATGAGCATACCAATTACCTATGAAATAAACAAATCAGAACAATCAGTTCCTCAATTTGAAAAAAACATAAACAATCAAATTCCAAAATATCCACTACTAAATATAAACCCCAAGAAATAAGAAAATATCCTTAAATAAATACCACCAGTCCCCCCCTCTCCTGTAGCAGATACTTGGTAAGGACTAATTGATCACTCTCTGCATTTAATCTCCTTTGTTGGCTTGGGCCTACTTTTTATGTGGCTAACAAGACAACTCTGGAGTGAACTCAAGGAATCCTCAGCACTGGTAACAAACAAGACAACTTAAAATTCAAGACAAATTGACACAGCATAATACTGAATGTATAATGTTACTAAGTGTGTGTGCTACAAATAAAACTAATGTACTTTAAAATGCTAAATAAACATGTCTAATATGGTTTATACAACAATACAATAAGAATATCCTGAAAACACAATAAGTCACCATAAAAAAAGCAAAAAACAGAAAACCAGTACATATCAGTGCATGAGGATTACAACACTTTGATGTTGTGTGGCTGCACATGTGGTCATCACAATCTGTTATTCTACCATGCAAAGTCATCATCAAAACCGATAAAACCCAAACCATGGTTTTCTAATGCACCACTGTGATACATAGTTGGTACCAGGTCATATGAACTGAAGACAGCTTCTTTCTTGGTTTAAATATTGCCCCATGTGAATATACACAACAAAAAGATAATGCCTTTGACAGTATTACTTTTTCCACTGATTCAGCATGCTGGCTTAGTGTTTTTTTTTACATCAATAGGTTTTGTCTGTTTCTCCCTTCAAGGTTGATTGTTTTTTTGTGATTTTTTTTTCTGTTGTCAGGCTGTTTGCTTGTGTTTGATTGGTTCAAACATATCGCTATCTGTGACACTACTACAATTTGTCACATTAAAACCTTTACTTTTTTCTGGTTATGTGAGCAACAAACACACTTTCATTCAATGTTCCATTCAAAGATTTCAAGAGAGAAAAGATATTGTGCCACGTGCACATTCAACAGTCTATTACACCATTAAGCTCGCTCTCGCTCTCTCT
>JABJVR010003410.1:0-15954 GCA_025773905.1 Chitala chitala | reverse complement strand
ACACACACACACACACACACACACACACACACACACACACACACACACACACACACACACACACACACAAAGCATCTGTCAAGCTGTAGACATGAGCAGAAGAAGAGACCTTCAGAAGATTCAAAGTATGATGAAGGCAGCTTGGACCAGCAAAAAGAAAAATAGGACGTTATCCCAGTGAATGAGAGGCAATTTTCCTGACATATCAACAAATCTCCGTGGAGAGATCCTACAGTACACAGTGTGAGAACCAGCAGTGCTACGCAGTGCTGAAAATAGAAAGTCAGTTTGGGGACTGATATGCAAGTCGGCATGGACATGTAACACATGTTACAAGAACTAGTGAAGTGAAGAGATTTTATGAGGGATGCAAGCAGTATAGCCAAAAAGGAAGAGTCACGCTACCGAGACGTACGCCTGCTGCCACACTCGCTGGCTCCAAGGGCTTGTAAGGGACACCGGAGGGAGGGTCTGCACAACCAAAGTTAGAGAAATCACAAATGGCCCAGAAAAAGAGCTTTAAAAGCAATGAGGGGGCCACAAGTGTAAAACGACAGTGATTTTACTCGTCCTGTAACGAATCCACAAGGGGGAGGGGTGTAAGAGGGCTGATCGTAAAGACTGGAATGCACTGCGCATTAGTCCTCACCAGCTATTTACCTGAAGGAAAGGGGCTGTTAAGCCAATTATGATACAAGAAAAAAAGATCAAATGGCCCTGACAAGGAGCGTTAATGCTTCTCCTCTTTGCAGTCTGAGATCTTCAATGTTCAATGCAGGGCCTGACTCAGACCCATGCTTTAACATGTCATCCAAAGGATAAAAACCTTTGTGTGTCCCTGACACTGCTGTATGAACACTGCTGTTCTGAGCAGTGAAAAGTAAAGAGCAGAGCTCCTCAACCTACACTCTTTCCACCATCAGTGAGTTCAGCGGTAATGCATGCATACTTTCACACATACTGTATAAAAGGACACAAATCATAAACACACAGAGGCATGGAAAAATGAACTATAAGTAATTATATTATATACAGAATTCCCTCTGGGGGAATAACAGGATTAAGTAAAAAGACACCAATCTTGTGCAAGTATAGAAAATGCCTTCCATTATCTTTCAGAAATATGCTGATAACGATGCAAATAAACAACAGCATATAAACAGGAAATAAAATTTTTTCTGGGGTGTCAGAGCAGAGTCATAGGGGTTTTTAATTATCCATTAATTAAGCGTCAAAGATCTGTCATTGTACAGGAAACCGAATTGGGAGCTCTTGAATGTTATGTAGGCTGCTTTGGAAGTACCTATAATAAATATTTGGAAAGATTTGTATACATACATATTTCTATAAATAATGGTTGTTGCTTATTTATGATAGTGTACCGAGGCTGAAAGTGAACCGAAAATAATTTTTATTTATTATATATGAAATCATTGTTTTGTGACAGTGTTTTTCCCTTGTCATGTTGACTACTGCTTGTATCATAACTGGCTAAATAATAATAATAATGAAGTTTTTACACACCTATGTTGTACGAGAGTCTTATTTGTGAGGACATGGGAGAAATCTTACTCTTTGTGAAAGGCCTGAACATTTTTGAAGTTGCTAAAACAATGTCATTCTAAATTAGTTTTTTAATTGTCATAATCAAGCATTAAATTACAGTGATTGCTTTGAAAATTTTCCAAGGCTGCTAGATGGAATTTCATTCCATTGAGACTTGTAGCAAAAAAATGTAATAAAAATCAGTTTTACGTTTTCACAATATATTACTATAAAACCGCATAATGGAGGTCTCCATTAGTAGCTTGCGTGGAATAACTCAGTTAATCATGAGGATGACTTCATTTGTATATATGGTCCTGAGGCCCTGGTGAAAACAATGTAGGAAACCTCATGCGCTCGCTCGCTCACTCGCTCTCTCTTGCTCTCTCTCTCTCTCTCTCTCTCTCTCTCTCTCTCTCTCTCTCGACTCCCAGGCAGACAACATCCACCTGTAAAATTGTTTCTAATTAAGCTGAAGTCAGTGAATATGCACTGCAGTATTGTCATCTCATAGTTAAACGTTTATTTATTGGAAATAATGTACAGTCCAATATTTCATAGGCTTTAAGAGATTTCTATTTCCTTGTGGTTCACAAAAGGCTAAGCTGAACAAAGTTTTCTTCATAACTTTCTTTGGAAACGTTATCTTTTGTCTGCCTTCTTGGGTATACGAAACACTCAGGCCTGCTCCAACAACATCAGTTCCTGTTTAAATTCCAAGAGCAATGAAAGTTTAAAGAGCCTATGGAAAACAAGCTCTAAGCCCATGTGACAACCTTCAGCCAGTCCCTGTACCACATCAGCATGTTGTCTAAGACACTTGTCTGACCATGTTCTTTAACCTTAGGGCATTACATTCACACATCAATACTGTACTGTCCTCTCTTAGGGGAGCAATTTAGTGATGCTGAACTCCGTAAACTGCTAATTAATGTTAATATGCACATTTACTTCTTAAACATGGGCATTCTGCAGTGCGTAAGAAGATATGAATTTATGGAACACCAGTAACCATGCAGAGGTGAATGTATTAGAGGAATGCCCGGTTCTGTCTCACATCCAGGACTGCATGTGCGTTACGGCACTGAATGAGGCGAGCCTCTTCCTGCATCCTCCCACAATCTACAGTTGTTCTACCCTGAATGCCCTGGGTTGGGGTGAACTGTTGGCTAAATGGCCCTGTAAGTAAGAGTGCAAGCTTAGTGAGGGCTGATGTCCCACAGCACTCAAGTGAAGTTGCTGGAGACATTGTGATCAACAGTGTATATCCAGCAGTAAGGTCTTCTGAGATCCCCAATTAATTAGATTGTGTGTGCGCGCGCGTGTGCATACGTGGTTCTAAAAGTAAGAAAAAGAAACAATGCATTCATGCTGAAGCAAAAAAATAATGTGAACATGTGCATAATGACATTATAGTGGTTCAACAGAGTTTAAGCCCTAATAATAAAACACGAAAACTAAATAATATCAGTGAAACAAATTAAAGAAGGATAAGCACAGCAGTGCCTCAACTTAAGGGATATATGCATTCTTTTAAAGCATAGTCAAAGTGTACTCAGAAAATTAAACACAATTACACCATTTCATGTAGCTACACCCACTGTTTCTTGGTAAATAAAAGAGCCAGTGCATTGCTATGGACTAAGACATTAGTTTCGAGGGTGAGCCTATACAGTAATTATAAAACAATTTCATTATTATTATTATTATTATTATTATTATTATTATTATTATTATTATTATTATCTTCTGGACTGCTTGGTCACCAAGCTGTGCAAACAATTTTCACTCTAACATCCTGTATGCAAATCCAGTTTCATTAGTGCTAACAGTGCCAGCACTGCAGCTTGAATAAATAATTATTCAATCTATATTTAACTAGCAACAACTTGTGAGAAAAAAACGTGAATTTTTGCTGAGAATACACTAAAGCCACAAACAGTTACCCCTCACCCACGCGCATGGACACGCACACACAACCAGACCTGCACTTAAAGACGGAATGGGAAATAAAAAATGTAACAGTGCTACAATCTCCGTGTCAGCATGGTCTTCAGGAGTAGTTACTGTGGCCACTGACATTTTCTCAGGGAGAGGTACAATTTATATTCGTTTCGCCTGACGTTTCAAACAGTTCTTTGCATTAAGCACTGCAGCTACATTTTTTAAGTACTATTTCAATAAATCTGACATCTGAAAAAGATTTTTGTGCTAATCCCCAGTGACACATTTGTGGCCCTTAGCAACGGAAAAGAATGAAAGCAAAAGAAAGACGCAAGAATTTAAAAAAGCATTTAGTAACTAAATTACATGTTTGAACTGTCATATAAAAGACATAATGTGTTCAGAGATCCATTTACATGTCAATGCTGACTGTGCTGTTAAGCGAATGACATCCCCTGAGCTGGTTCCCATCACAGGCCGTTTATGCCTCTGCTCCGTGTATGAGCCGCTGGCTGCGCTAATTGGAGGGCTCCGTCTCAAACAGGCGTCTGTCAGCGCGCAGACATATGCAACGCAGACCCATGGGCCATTGTGTTTTGCTCATTTCGCCTGGAAGTTACAGGGCCCTGCTCTTGTTGTGATGTGAATTGACACATATTAGGCCTTTATGTCATTCTTAAAACACTCTTCTTAACTTGCAGCATCTCAGTACCTGTGTTGATATTCACCATTTTTGCCATTGACAGGTAATTAGCACTTGTCACATCTCATGTGTCCACTGGATGTCACCCTTTCCCCTGTTCCTTTGCTCTTTTCATCTTGTTCCCCTTGTGTTATTAAGTTAATTTACTCAGTGTTGTCACCTTTTTCTCGTTTCCCCCGGGCCCCTATTTATACCTGCCTTTTATCTTGCTCCACTGCTGGTTATTATTGCCTCTGGATGCTCTGTGTTAGGACAAGAGCCTGGTTTCTGCTCTGTTATATGTTGCACCTGTGTTTTGGCTTATATTAAACCCCTCTTTGGCACATTGGACCTTGCCTCTCTTACTTGCGTGGTTAAACATTACAGCACCAGTGAAAAACAGGCTCTTACAAGAATTTTGGGAAAAAAAAAGTATTTAAAGATATATTCTATGTACCTCCTTAAATGATCTGTCTGTCCTGCAACTTTGATATCCTCTTTTATTCTTGTTCAATATTGCATTTT
Organism: Chitala chitala; assembly: GCA_025773905.1. Classification (NCBI taxonomy): domain Eukaryota; kingdom Metazoa; phylum Chordata; class Actinopteri; order Osteoglossiformes; family Notopteridae; genus Chitala; species Chitala chitala. The sequence continues at coordinate 11,258 of JABJVR010003410.1, read as the reverse complement.
TTAACGTATCAGTTTTACTGTAACATAACTAGGGTGCCCGCTGCCAGTCTTCAGGCCACTTGCGATCCTGTACAGGATTAGGGGTTGTGTGTGATGGATGGATGGATGGATGGATGAATAACTGTTATTACCATATAATAAATGCTTATCATTTCATTCTGTCACCTTCATTTTGGTATGTTTGGAAGTATAAGCCCCATGACCCCTTTTAAATCCTTAACAGCATGAAGATATTACAAACGTTTGTTGTTATCTACAAGCTTTGAGCTAAAATTCTTAAAATAAAGTTATTTTAACTGAGCTCAGGATGTTCACATGAGGAGTACTTTCTGAGACGCTGATGGAACATTTTCCCTCTGTGATTACACAGGACCTTCTATGGAAAACAGGGAGCTTCTATAATCAATTATCTTTAAACTTTCCCAGGAGACAGAAGGACTGTTTTTAACAGCAAAGCTCCATCATTTAAACAGCAGAGCTGCTTGCGTAAGCAGCAGGATGCGGACCGGAGTAAGTAAGCCTCTGTTTCTTTCACGTCACTTTATGCTTAGGATCTTCCGGCTTTTAGAAGAGAATATTGGCCATTTTAACAAAGAATCTTAATCTTTCCTGCTTGTTGATATCTTAAAAATTCCCTGGACTATGCACATCCTAAATTAGTCAAAGTAGGCAATAAAAATTTGGTTCTTTCACACATACACATGCCATGCACACACACGCTATTACTTTAATACTGATGCAGCTAACAGTTTAGCAATCATAAAATGTCATAAAGCGTTACTGCAAATTGGTAATCTAGCAAGAAGACCATAGCAGTAAATAAAATACAAGTGGCTTCCCTGTCCTGTTCTAATTGCCATTGCTGATTTTCTTTTTTTTATGACTACATGTTTTCACAAATTGCACTGTTACTGGAACAAAATGAAACTTAAATTGCAAACAAGTGTTCTACAAATTTTTATTAAATCCATATATAACTGTTGAATTTAGAGTCTCAAATAATCCAAAGTGATTATGGTGCAAAAACAGAAATCTTATCTGAATTAATTCCTAACCCTATAGATTTGAGTAATGTTTATTCTAACGATCTCGTTTCCATGGTGTTGGATGCATTTGCACATGTGGCGGGGTGTAATCAACAGCCGGTTTCAGCTAGTGTTGCATGTTCTAAGATATGTTCGATCCTGTTATCTTATCAAGCGCTTGAGCTACATTCTAGTTGGCTCGCTGAAACCGTGCAGCTACACAGAATTGTCAGCTCAGTGTCCCCACAGCGGGTATGACAATCAGAGAATAACCTCAGCGACCTCTCTGACTGACAGGCAACTTTGAGATGGCTGCCTGAAATTAATGTCAATGGCTGAAAACTAGAATGGACTTGCTTGATTGTATGATAGAACTCTTCAAGTAAGCTGCCTTAGAAGCCTTTACATTTTAATCACTTAAAAGGGAAATAATAGTAATTGAAAAAAATGATGTTCTGTAAGTGCACTCAAAAAAGAACATGGCTATATTGTGTTAATTTTAGACTTATACTATACAATCTTACTAACGTATCTAAGATTATTGAAAACACATTACATACCTGCAGCTATGAAGTGTAAACTGTGTACTCGTGACATATTTACAGTATGCCATATATATAAGATAGTAATACAAATACCAGCCTTTTTCATGGAAGTTCCTCGTATGACTATAAACATTTAATTTTTAAACGTACTTAGCAAAAAAAAAAAAAAAACTAAGGAAAGGAATTTAATAACAACACGAGAATTGTGAGGTGGGGTTTATCATCCAGTCATGGAAAAGGCTCTGGTCTCAAGTACCTGTCAGACAACATGTTCGCAACTTTCTGTTTGGCTCCAGGCACTTCACAAAGATGATGTGGAAAATTCTATTGTGTTTCTCATTCTGGTGTCCTTATTTGAAGTTACCAATAAGTTATTCTCAGGGGAGAGGGGACACAATTTTTCTATTGTGAGGCTGAACAGATGAACATTTTTGTTTTTAACAATAGAAGCCTGGCACGAAAGCCTGTAACACGTTTCTTTGTCTTGGCTAAACTTGAACCCGTCACAAAGTCATTTCACTGCAGCGTGACTCTCTCAACAAGCAAAGGTTGAGGATGACGAATGTTCATGAAGTGTGCATCGCCTGTTACCGTGAGGTCTAATAGCCACTTACAACTTACAAGACACAACAAGTACATGGCACTTTACTTTACACAGGGGCAGACAACTGAAGACAGATAGCATTAGTCCAACCAGGAACTGGAAGGCGTTGATGCAGGTGTCCATCTGCAGTGCTCAAACTATGTACAATTAAATAAATCATACCCTCTAGCTAAATTAACAAAATCTGGGATATTATAAACAGGAAATGAAGGTAAGTTAGGGAGGTAAAAATGACATTCTTCTGACAACTGACATGAAAGGGGTGATTAGCACCCTATTCATGTTGAACAGACAGGTCCATGCTTGCAGAAAATGTTTGTTCCTTTGTACAATTCAGATAAAAACTTGTAAAAGGATGTTGTCTCAGACGCAGTACTTACTATTTCATCCATTAGGCTAAAGTACAAACTGAAGCACTCTTATCCTGACCTTTTCTCTCCATTCTCCCAGGGGGGAGTTACTCAGTGTTTCTGTCCAATGGCTGAAGTCAAGCATTTTTGATCTTGTTCTGCTTTGTTAATATCTATGCCCAACCCCTCCTGAAAACGACTTGTGGGGTGTGTCAATAAGTTTTCATCATCGTGAGTCATTTCTGGAAAAACCACGGACCCAGATATTGACAGTTTGGTAAATATCACTGCGCTTTGCTATCTGAAGTGACAGCTCTAAATAGACGGCGATAATTTATGAGGAGGTGGTGTTTTATAAGAGGAAAAATCCCTGTGCTACTGCGGCACCAGCGTGTAACCTCAAAACAAGGAGGGACTGAAAACACACGGCTGTTCGCTCAGTCAGCGGCGAGTGCTGGCATTCCATTCTTACTCTTGTAGAACGGTAATTTGAATCTTAATTGTTCAGCATCTGAAACGGAATGGAAAATGTGTTCTTCCAGAAGTTAATGACATTCACAGTGTTCAAGTGGGCCCTTGCCCTTAAGAGACGGATTTCACTATATCAACAAACGCAGTCTTTGCTGTTCTCATGCCATAAAATCTAACCATTAAGCTGTAAATGACAATGAAGTCTATGAGATAAAAAAAAATGTTAATGACTTTTTGCACATGTCTATCTAGCCATAACTTTTCTCGCTGTTTCAGCCTGCTGTTTATGTCACGTTAGTCCAGTCTGACTCCAGGTAACCATGTGGACTGAAACACCACGGATTTGTTCTGCACACTTTTATCCATTTCCTTTTCTTGGCATGATACAGGAGTCCGTTCCTGTTTCCTTCTCCAGGGAACTGACTACAGCACCTGTTCTTCTCAGGTGTTTTCTCATCAAGGTCCTAACCAAGACCCACCTGCCTTCACTTCTGAAACTGCACAATGTCAATTGTGCTATGGAGGGGGGGATTGTGCATTTTCTGTTTTTATTTAAAATGTTTAACATAATAACAGTCTCCACATATATAAATGTAGTAATTGTCACAGCTATGGTGCTGCCCTGTCTTGTTCCTGTATAGTGTGCACCTTGTCTACTCTCCCTATGATTTCTATGTGTCTTGTCTGGTCTAGGTTTTTATACTATCTCTGTCTTCTCTAGTTTCTTGTAGTTCTATGTTTGTCCCAATGCTTGTTCTCACTCCCATTGTAGTAGTCTTTGCACCTGGTCTGGTTCGTATCATGTTACTATTTAAGGCCTGTCTTTTCACTGTTCCCTCACCGGTTCTTTGACTTCGGTGCTTAGTTCGTTTTTTTGTGTGTTTCTTGGTTCCCATTCCATTATTCATCTCTTTTCACCCCAATCCTAGCTTTGCTGTTTCCTTTCCCATGTGAGTTCTTGCTTCGTTATTTGTATGTACCTGCGGATGTCGTTGCTTTCTCTTAGACAAGACCTGTTACACGTCTGTCGCCTCCCTCGCCCATAGGTACATTAATGGTATAATGCACATTGACTGTGCCATCAGTATTCCTTTTGAAAAATGTCCTGCTCGGTAAAACAGTCAGATTCAGTAAAAATTCCTTATGATAACATGTTTACCCACATATACAGAATATCACTACTTTAATGCAACAAAATAAATAAACAATCATGCTACTGTTTTACACAGGGGTATTCTAGCAGGTTTGTAAGCCTCTGCCAAAAAATGGATTCAGAATGAGAAATTTAAAAAACCATGATACCTGCACCTAGCTACCAATTTCAATACACAAATGCAATATGTCCAGGTTAGAATATTAAATTTTAAAAAGGGGGATTGTGAACATGCTAGTGATGAAACTGATTCATAAATGAAGAGACTGACTGAATACTTTTATGTGTCAAATGTGTCTACCATTAGTCTCACGTGTTGATGGAATTCTTAGACAAGAATTATTAGTGTGTGGTACACTACAGCACCCCCTAGGTGGCAGAATGAAAACTGCATTAGATCCAAAATCTTACATATTAAAGGGGATCTTCAATGTCTGTTTGACTAGATTAAAAAAAGAACTGTTTCGGTAAGTATTGACATGTTATATGAATTAGCAGTATAAATTTATGAATGGATTTTTTTTCCGTGTTTCCTGTTTAAACACTTTTGCAGAGTTTTTCTCTGACTTATTCAAGGTGTCAAGTAAAGATTTACTGGGCTGCATAAAGCAAGAAAATGTAATAAATTTATCAGTCTTACTTCTCTTGATCAAAACTAATGACCAGTTGTAGCGGAGATCTGTGATTTCACTTGACTGGCAATATGTAGGCTGATGATACATGTTGGGCTGCTAAAGTGTTTTCATAAAGCTTGTAATTTTTTGGTATTATAACATAAAACATACTCTATATTCCAACAGGGCTTTACTTGTCAGAAAAAAAAAATCAGCCTTCACTGAAAGGTCAAAACAACTTGATTTTAAGACAGAAGTTGGCAGGTTTCCCAGTGACTGTCTTGTCTTCCACTCATTATGTTATTTTCCAAAGTCTGCTTGAAAAATTTCTGTTAATAACTCTATAAGGGAGAGATTACTCGACCAATGAAATTTTGTAATGTTTGCATGTTAACTATTGTAAGGTAGTTGACAAAAAATATTTGTACAAATACAAAATAAAGTAGAAAAAAGAGGATAATTATTCCCTGACCTTAAGGAAAGCAGTGAAGTAAGTCTTAGAAATAAAAAATTACAAAAATGAACAGTTAAAGTTAGATAATTATGCACAGCATAGATATGTTTTCATGGTCCACTGACAACTCAAGCAGGGGGTATGGTTATGTACAGTGGGCAATTTAGCACTGAACATATGTCCAGTATGAGCTGAACCACCTGGGCAGAGGGGGGGGTCACATACAGGACCCTGCCGCAGTGCTCTCATCACTCAGCTGACATGTGGCAGGTGGAGGGGACGGACTGGTGAGTAAAAGCAGCAGGAGGTTTGCTGTGCAACACAGCAAAATTGGTGCAGAAAAAGACATGTTCGGTGTGACATTTTCGAATCTCAGCGAAAAAAAAGACGACCCTGAGAAAGAGGTAAAACAAAAAAAAACGATAAGGGGGCTTGTGGCTACGAGGGTGAGGCAACGTTGCGTCAGCCAGCTAAGAGTGGCTCCAGTGACAGAAAGAACAGCTCTTTTCAAGCGGAAGGCAGACTGTGTCCAAAATGGATCTTTTTTATTATTTCTTTTTTTTAAGTACTGATTCCAGACACAGGCAGAGTAACCAGGCACGGAAGAGATTATTAAGGGTTGAAACTGCAGCAGTGGAAAAGACCCTTTCCCAGAATTCTCAACTGAAAAAGGCTCTCAGTATGTAACACTACCTATATATTAACACACTACTCTGTCTGTATGTCTGTCTGTCTGTCTGTCTGTCTGTCTGTCTGTCTGCACACGTAGCTTCACCACAGTATGCATTTCAGTTAATAACCTGAAATATTTATTTAGTTTCTCATCTATCTGCCTGTTTGTTTTACTTTTTAAATGATATTTTAGGACACAATCTGAGAATCATAAAGCAGGAATAATATGGGTACAGCAGGGTAAAAAATGCTTCAGGCACATAATTTGCTAACAAGCCTGACTGGACACAACATGGGTGCATAATGCCAAATCTGGATGGCTGTTCCCCATGAAGTGTAAAACGTATCAGTGGAAAATGGGGACATCCAGACATACTGCGTAAATCCGAATCACATGAGGTGTCTGCAATAACAAACTTACAACGCTGGTGTCATTTCAAATTTGTTCTTCTGAGTCTTTTGGATTCTGTTTGGCCCTTTTTACCTACCTAATTACCTTCAATAAACAATTACCCTGTCTCTTGGCATGTCTTGGCAAATTATGCATTAGACAGCATATTAGTCTATCTACCTGTACTCCATTTTTAAATATTTAAATCTAATCTACATAGTCCCAATTGCAGGAATTTAGCTGTTAGTAGATATTGTGCATGCATGCTCGTGCACACACACACACACACACACACACACACACACACACGCACACACACATGCACACACACACACGATTATTCTGCATTTATTCAAGTGTGCATAGCTTCACAAGATATGCACTGACACAGCAGGCCTGGAACAGGACAATGTGTATCATACATAATGTATACATACTAACATAGGTGGTTTTGGAAACTGTCTTTCACTGTCTTCAGTTAGGGAACATTGTGGTCCAGTTAGGGAACATTGTGGTCCAGTTCCCCTTGGGATATCATAGGCATAGCTAATCACCTTATTGCACAGACGCTGTGCGTTGGTCATGAGTGAAGTGACAGGGAAGTAAAGAAGGGTGATTGTTCAGTGGAACAGTGGCACAGTACAGGCAGAGCTCGGAACCTCAACACTAAGTGGCAGTCAGGTCTGCAGCAGGGCACGAACCAAGACAACACCTCCTGTTATCTGTGCTTCTTTCACAGCAACGTAAACCTCAACACTTCAACAACACTTTCAAAGTAAAGTAAACCTCAACACTAAGTGGCAGTCAGGTCTGCAGCAGGACACGAACCAAGACAACACCTCCTGTTATCTGTGCATCTTTCACAGCAACGTAAACCTTAACACTACGTGGCAGTCAGGTCTGCAGCAGGGCACGAACCAAGACAACACCTCCTGTTATCTGTGCTTCTTTCAAAACAGCACAAGGCAGCACGTCTACTGTAGGAAACTGATACAATCGGGGGCAACGATTATTGACAAGTTAATATTTTACAATACTTTAGTAAATATTGATGGTGTTTTTATTTGCAGACATTGTCTGCAAATATAAATAAATAATTAAGCAGTATACGTTGAACAGACCACCGGTTTAGCTTTCAGGGGACTCATGACAAACCCGTTCTGCAACAGCTGTGAAACACATGTCGAGCACTCACATAAAGTCATGGATTCCCTTTTTTTTTATCATTCTTCAATGACCAAGGCTGAAAAAACAAAAGCGTTAACTCAATATTTTTGCCATCATACTTCACAGTGGTGAAATGTGTTTTCTGCCTCAGTTATCAGGCATTCTAATCTGGCAACATTGTATTCAGAGGGGGAGCGAAGGAATCTGTAATTAACGTGATTATGTTGAGTGAGGCTTAACTAAACAACATATACCTAAAGCTGACTTACTGTGTTCATCCTTTCGCCTTTTCAGAGTTACAATGTGACAGAATGCCCCATGATGTTTTCAGCAGTCACATGTGGTGTTAATGGTAACGTTCGAGAAAGCCCACAGCTCAGTGTGGGCCTAATCTTGAAAGCCAAAGGAAATGCCATAAATTAGACTCTTTTCAGCATGGAGAGCAGTCTGTAAAGTGGGTGTAATATGAAAACTAAAACATACTTACGTCTTGTTAGAAGAAATGTCTTTAGGTTCTCCTCAGTTTCTTTGCCACTTTACTAAATGTGCATATAGCAGGATTTAGCAGACAAGTTATAGAAATGCATATTGACAATACTGATAAAGTTTGATATTTTTGAATTCCCCTCAATGGTGTATGAGTGTTACAGAAGAACAGTCTAGGTTGTACTTTGGTTGAGCAAAGGGACACATTTTAGTCGCCTTGCTCTCCACGGCTGGTTTGTCTGCACAGCTCAGTCTCACACCTCGCACTTCTATGCTAACAGCAGAAACAGCACAAATACAGCACAAATAACAAAGTCCAGGTAATGGAAATCTGCTAGATCAGTGCTTTGAAAAAGCCGATGAATCAGAATGAGAACAAATTATGAAAATCTTCTTACAACAACTCCGTGTAGGAGTTTTAACAATAGATGTGCATTCACAACAGGCACTTTTCAAAATGGAAATGGTTTGAAATTTAGGCATTTCAGATAGAGCCATTCAATATTTGAAAGCAACAGGGGGGAACTACTTTATTTTTAATGTATTCTGTCCTCAGCATTTCTAACTCAAATGACAAATTGCAGCGTTGAAAATTGTAAACACCCCTTTAATTGACCATTGACGTTAACTTGGCATTCTGTTTGTAAATTATTCATTTCACCATTCTAATTACTGTGTAACATGTCAAATAGGGCTTGACAAGTTTCCTCAACGCCAGGTTGCATGTCACATTGAATTACGAAGAACACTCCTAGAGTTCTATAAACTCTGAATATCGAAAACTAATCTGAATATAAGGGCTGTATTTGGTCTATCTGGAACAAAAACCATTTTAAGCTTATGCATAAAACAGCACTGAGCAACATAATTCTGTTAAAGGTAGTGTGGAGTGATTCTCTCCGCTCCTGTTGTCACATTCAGGTGTTTGTCCACTTAATCATTCGTAATTCAATTGTCTTCATATTTATGCTCCACAACCCTTCCTCTGTTTTAGTCCAACATTCATGTCTCAGCATACACATCAATGATGGACACCGACAGATGAAACTCCCATGTTGTTTCATTATTAACCCTAAACCAGTGAAACACAGCATCACTGGGCCCAAACACTTGGAAGATGTCTTTCTGGCTGAGTAGGTAGGTTTCAGCTCTCCTAAAGGTATGCTTATCAGAAAAACCTTATCCACATTCTCAGGCCACCCTACGCCAGTTTTGTGGAAGAAGCCTTGCTCATAAATATGTTCCAAACTGGACCAAAAACGCCTTTAGCTGTAGGGTGTGCACATGCCGTGCAAGCAAAGCAGTTTGACGTTTCCGAATCTCTGCCGAGGTTCACTTCCCATCCCATTTACATTGTAGGGCTTCATTTAAGCCAAACGACATTTGGTTACTTTCAGTGAGGAGTTGTTTTATAGACAGACCTTTTCCAAAACAAACTTCAACTCATAAAGCTGCGGTTTGACGTTCTATTCAGACATAGTCTGACCTGTTTAGAGCAGATGATATATGATACTTGGGAGGATGTCAGGGGCTGGCGGTTTGAAGAGTTTCTCTGTGGAAAAAAGTATATCCCATTTGTCTGTGAGTTTTTTAAATTAATTTATCTGATTGAGATGAAGTCAATGATGCAATCTAGCACATGTACACTATAATAAAAATAATATTGTCGGTTATATTCTAAACAATTTTAGAAAAATTGACCTTTTTTTTACTTCTTAAATCCACAAAAGATTTTCTGAGATGAGGTTCGTGGAATTGTAGCACTTTTTATAGATTTAAAATGTTTTCCTATCTACACTGTACATTTTGAGTATGTACAGTACATCTCCACAGGCCTCAGGCAAGAAAGCTGATCGGCAAAATCTAAAACTTAATTTCTCAAGACACTCAGGCTCAGGTAAATTATTGATCTGTAGCTCACTACAATAAAAATGGACAAATCTGCAGTTAGGGTTATCCCAAGCAGCATTAAGGCATCATTCCGGCAGCATCTGAGGCTGCAGAACAACACTGTTTCACAACATCAGTCACCTCACACAGAAGATTAGTCCACTCAAGTCTAAATCCCTTCTTTAGGAAGGAACCCGAATATTTTCCTTGGTGTCCATACTGGTTTTCATAAACTCATATGATGAACCAGCTCAAAGCGGAATGCATTTACAACCATAAATGCTTGTTTACTTTCTTAATTGAACAGATGGCTACGTTTGAGCTCTCTGTGTGAAACGTATGACACAGTACATAACTGTAAACTTTTATTCGTTGCTGCATAACCTCTATCCATGCACCCTCTATCATGTAAATCATTAATTTTCCCCAATCTTGTCTCAATCATTAGCTTCGAAAACACATAAAAATCACCAAGACGCTGATAGAGAAAGCTGCTGAGGTATTAGGTTGAAGGCCACGTTTCTTGGAGCTGTTTGCCTCAAGCACTGTTTTTCAAATGTGAGTTATGCGAGTAATGTTAATGTCTTTCATGAGCATCTCAACCACTTGAAAAAGTGCTCATTGAATGATTATACAGTATGCAACAGAACGTGCTGAATTTTAGCGGTGTGGTTATACACTGGTTATACTGGTATGTGAAAGAAGAAGAAAGAATATTCCTTCTCTAATGCTGCATACTAATGACAGACTGTTCTGTTCTCAGCCTATATTCGGACTGGTCTAATGATGCATAAATGATAATACTTTGTACATAGCGGCATAATGTTTCTACATTATGTTAATCAATGTTAATGAGGAGTTTTGGATATACGAACACAATGGAGATATTAAGTTATTCATTTGCCACATTTAGCAAATGGATGCAGGAAACCTTCTCTTGTTTACATACACAGGTACGAGGTCATACGAGGTCACCTGTATAAGCTAGCATTCCTACTTTTGTTAGCATGCTGTGCTTGTCCTGGATGTTGCTGCCATCCTTGTGTCATAAGTGGAGATTTGCAAAGCAGTCTTTGCTTTTCTCTCAGGATTTCTGTAGTTCATTAAAAGTCATGTAGTGCACAAAAGCACCTTCATCACACATGCTAGTTATGTCAGTGTTTGTGAGTAATGTGTTAACTTTGTACTGAAACAGATTGTATGTTCAAGTTTGATGTTTATGATACGTTTTATTATTATTATTATTATTATTATTATTATTATTATTATTAGATATATATATTTTTTTTTTTTTACGTGCTGGTACTTTGTAACAAATAATGTATGACAGGGAGACAAATCCGTTTGCAGAGAAGTAATCAGTTCAAAAGAAATGGAGGTTTTATGAGATTTGTAGATGAATATCCCAACCAATAGGTGCTATTTACAAAAGTGAT
>JABJVR010003409.1:449-15956 GCA_025773905.1 Chitala chitala | reverse complement strand
ACACACAAAAACTTTACTTATATCACCAATTTAATATTTACAATTTAAATTTTAAAAAAAAAAAAAAAAAAAAAAAAAAAAAAAAAAAAAAAAAAAAACTTTGGAATCCTAAAACATATCTAGCCGTAAGGATTTCGGATAAAGTATTGCAGACCTATAGGAAAAATTTTAAAATAGAATAACGATCAACCATAAAAAAAGTTAATTGAATAGCACAAAAAAAAAAAAAAAAAAAAAAAAAAAAAAAAAAAAATAAACACAAAAATAAAAAAAAATAAAAAAAAAAAAAAAAAAAAACTTAACCACAAAAGTAAAACAGAATATACTTCCAATGCAGCCTAAATTCTATGAAAACTTAGGAGGAGCCAAGCCAAGGTCTTTTTTAAACTCTGATCCTGACCGCAGAGTCATAAGCAAATTATAAATCCAGTACTATATGGAAACCTTCCAGTTTTTACAATATGTTTATACCTAATGGAAACAAGGCTATTTTGATTTGGGTACTCTACAGAGTGGGGTTGGTACCGTTTAATAGCTACGTCTCTGACCCTTTGGCAGCTCCGCCTAATGCGGCGTCAGCCACAGACGTTCTTACTTCTGTTTAAATATCAGTCTTCAGCGCCAGGATCGTGAAGCCGGAGTTCTACAGCACCGGCCGCTCCACTTCTGCTGGGACAAGGAGACGGGAGGAAGTGTTCTGCCATGCTCAAACCCCCGATTAAGGGCAACAACGTGGCTGCCAGCGTTTCTGGATGGTGCCCAGCTACACGGCTCACCAAGATATTCCAGAACCAAATGAGGAGCAATGGGAAGAGGGCAAAAAGGGTAAATGCAGCAAGAGGGGCAGGAGGCTAGCAGGGCCTCAGGGGGGAGTGTGGGCCAACTGACCTCACAGATACTCTCCGTGTCCTGTAATTAATCAGGACAAATGAAAACCTCGGACAAGTAACCAAAACATGCACATATGCGCAAAACGCAAGCGTGTTGAATGAAGGTGCCGTATTCTAAGGATCAGGCTTAACTGGCACAGTGACTGAAGCAGATCATTTTGTATTTACTATTAGCCACTGAAGACCAGTTGTTTCCAGCCACATCCAAACCACTTCACAGCATCCAGGCCGACCGTCAGATGTTCTTTGATCGTGCCAGCTCACAAAGCAAACGAAAAGCGCTTCTCCCGACGCAGCACAAGACACGCCGAGCTAAAATCGCTTGCTTGTTAAAGCAGCGTCAAAAGAACATGAAGAAGTTCTCCCTCTAGATCACCCAGCACCTAAGGACAAGCAGGGTCATTTACACAGCTCTTGGGTTGTTTGTCTATTTTAGGCTGTTACACAAAAGACAAGCCCAGCTGTGGCTGCACTCTATTGCCCTTTGATTTCTAGAACGCCTTTAACGTACAGTATATTCATATGCAAAACAGAAAAAGATAAAACCAAATGGCACAGACAATAGAATATCAAAGGGACATTTGCATTTGGACTGACAGGCACATTACGCGTGATAGCTCCAGGTCAAGGCTTACACGTTAGAACGAGATTAACTCCACGCTGAAGGTTACATCCTAAGTGAGACCCATCTTTTGTCACACCTAAACTGTAACGGATTCTGCTGCCTCAGATCCTGCGACCTCAGCTCCTTGGCTCTGCGCAGGAACTGCTGAAGTTACACGTTGTAGCCTCTTTTCAAGGTTCCCACTTTGTGGTTCAGTAACATGCTTTCCTTGCCAAACGTAAAATCCATTCATGCACAAATTTAGCAATTTCACAGGCCACCTACTATGCATCAGAACAGAAAGGTTGTTCCCATCTGCATCTGGCAATTACAACAGGACGGCAAACGTAAAAATTCAGTGGGCGGGGGAGGGGCTTGCTGAGAAGAATTACTGTAGAAAATCTATATTTACTTAGCAAATTTGTCTACTCCCTCTGCCGTGGCAGCAGCCCTTTAATTGGCCATACTGCTACAGCTTTGAAAAAGGTCTGAAGATGAGGAGGAGGGGAAAGCCATAAAGACTGGGGAAACCTTAAGGCTCCCGGCAGATTGCTGACCTCCTGCCCTGAGCCTCAGTCATCCCACACTCAGCCCATATAGGCCCAGAAAAAAAAAAAGGGAGATCAGGACACTAGCAGGCAAGAGATACATAAAGAAATAAAAGCAGCCCCCACACACAAACAGGAATGCAACCAGCATGCGGACTCGTTTACAAAGCATCGCGCCACATTCAGTCGCCCACAGAAAAACGAGCGGACGGGTACCTTCCTTCCTCTATTTATGGTGTCCTTCTTCCTGGAAACCCTTCATCTTCACACTGACTGCACAAACAGCCGCTGCTCTGTGCAAGTCCAGGTTTCCAACTCCACATATGACCGATGTACAGAGAAGATGCGGGGGGGGTGTTAAATAAAGAGATTTAAAAAAAAATGCTACAACAAACAACGGCATGCGCTGGGCTCTGGCAGATCTCTTTGGGATCGGCTCCTCGGACTGAGTGGAGTCAGCTTGTTGGCCCTGTGCAGGCAGACGCTGAGGCTCCCGTCACGCTGTGTATTGTGCTCCTGTCCCAGTGCCGTCTGTCGCAGCCGCCATGTCTCCGATTGTTCCAGTGGCTGAAAGCGAGTGAGGGAGGAAAAAGAGGCAGTCTCCCTGCCCTGACACACCCCTCCCACTACAACAGCTGTGGGCTCCCCCTCAACACTCTACGCCTGCCTCTTCCCCTCCCCTCTCCCTCCTCCTTCTCATCCTCCTATTGCTCGAGCCACAGCTTGGAATTAACCCTGGAACTGCCGACGGGCTCCTCAAAGAGGGAGCTGCTTCCTTCAAAGGGGGAACAATGGTGGCGGGGAGACAAAGCGGAGGGAATAAGGAGGATATCCGACCGGCTGGCGGCACGGGCAGCGGCTTCTGCCCTCCCTTCAGCTCCTGCTAGGACAACTATAAGGATCTTCGCGCACTGTTGGACTTCAAATGAATTGCAGATTGGGCAGCCAGTCACAATGATCTGAAAAGAGCTGAAGCAATCAGCCAGTGCTCAATAACATCCCGTCTTTACTGTCTGCCACAAGGAAGGGATTCTTTGATGTTGCAGAAAGGAAACCAGCCATTATCTAGCCTAATAGTAACCTAATAGGGTGACCGGATACACATTTCACTTTACCTTGGGCAGGTATCGAAGAATGCTCATGTTCACTGAACCTCAAATGCAATTTATGTGTCTTAACAACCTAGTTGAACCAATATTTAAACCTTGTGCTGTTGTTGGTAGACCAATAGATTTGTTTTCCCATCAGGAAAGTTGCTGTTTATCAAACTGTTAATACAAGGACGTTATGTGTATAAGACACAATATGTGACAGAATGTGCCTAGTGGGGGTTGGAAATTATACATATCATTATCAGCCTGTTTATTCAGCGATGCTAACAGGACGATTCATTTTGCCTGTCCTCCGTCATGCAACTCCACACGCAAAACCAATCACTTCACCCCAATCGTGTGACTTGGCCTTTGGACGCCTTACAGCAAGCTCCTCCTGGTCCTTGAAGTCCGGAGTCACGTTGCCCGTAGTGACGTTTATGTACACACATTCCTTACACTACGCTCAGTGCCTTGAGGTGACCTCAACACACAGCGTGGCTGAAGCAAGCAGATGTGGAGTGTTTGGGTAGGGGTCTAACAAGGGCATCTTTTACACACGCGACACACTATCCACATCACCATACTTTGTTTCTCCACTGGAATCAAACAGCGCTTTGCTAGCCAGCACGGCCCGCTCAGGAAGAGCATCCAAACTCTGTTTTTCTACCTGCCATTACACAGCAAAGCAAAGATCTGCTGACCACACGGGTCCTCTTGCCATTCACACATCACTGAACAGAACTCTCCAAATTGCCTGAGGAGACATGCTGGCTACTGAAGAAGGATGCAGCTAGTTACGTAAAATATGCTTCCGTGATGAGACTCAAGTAAAACAACTATCAGGTGGCACAGATATTTAGCCAATGAAAGTGGCAATAAGTTAGTCATCGCACTACG
This sequence comes from Chitala chitala, assembly GCA_025773905.1. NCBI lineage: Eukaryota > Metazoa > Chordata > Actinopteri > Osteoglossiformes > Notopteridae > Chitala > Chitala chitala. The sequence continues at coordinate 11,923 of JABJVR010003409.1, read as the reverse complement.
TTGGATTCGGATTGGTCGCTGGAGGAGATCAAACCTGCGGCTTCAAACTTGCGCCGCTGCGTTCTAAAGCGCAGCCATATAAATCGGCCAGTCTATAAAATTGTGTCTGCCAATAAAATCATCTTTCAAAATAGTGCAACACTGCCATGCTGGAAATTACCATAATGGGTTAGTTTACTGCCCACCCACCTTTTCAGCAAGTTTATTCACAGCCTGTTTAAGGCAACGACTCACCAACACATGGTCGGAGTTGAAGCACTTTCCTTCAACAACAGCCTTCTGTATAAAAATACAGGCCTGACACTCAATCAAATACCAGAATGGATGTTTGCCTTTATTTACAGTCCAGATTTTTGTAAGCAACTCAATTCTGCATGTCCTGTGTGAAGCAGGAGGCGTAAAGATGGTCGTGTTCCATGTTCCACTTACTCATGTGTCCAAGCAAAGAAGGGCCAGAGGCACACGTGTACTCGCGCACACACACACACACGCATGCTGCAAACCATCAAGTGGTGAAATTGGAGGCATTTTTATGGGTAGAACAAGTAGCCCTTTTCTACTGATGAACACGCTGGCCATGCAGATGCTGCTGTCTGTCAGTAAGCAAATAAAGCGGGTTCGAGCACTGACACACATGCACGCACACACACCCTCTTATAATTACACTTTAATCCAATTTAACATAAATCCTGGAACTGTTAGTAAATATTTAAGACATCCATAATCCATTAATCATTTGGGATTAAAACGAGAAAGTATATAACTGCATGCAACGGATTACGCTGGTTTGCTTCTACGGTTTGTTTTTCCAACCCCCCCTTGCATTTTGAAGGATTGAGTTGAACAAAGAAACAGGATGATTAAGTAATGGAGCTCAAATCTGTACACCTTTATGGCTGCAGTGGGGAGACCCTCGTTGTGTAGCTTCCAAACTGTAACGTAAGGGTCGGGATAAACGGAGTGAATGAGGAGGGGACCAACGAGATGATGTCGTCCCCACATTCAGTTATAAGACACAGCGAATTAATCGTGGCTGAAAATCAGGTGACCCTTTGCTGTAGAAACAGAAACATCAAGATCATGTGTCCATCTCTGATAAAACTTAGAGTCCTGTCACGACACAACAGGAAACAATTAATCCCCCCCCCAACAAAAATTTTTTTAAACGCACGAGTACTTTCCCCCATCCTGAGGTTTCTGAGGAGGCTGCTTACGCATTCCACAGCATCACTGCAACACAGGCCCCACATCCCCGCAGACATGTTAAGGGACGCTTTTAGCAAACGCATTCCGAAATTTATATTCGTCCCGGCCCGACAGCTTGATGGGAATACAGTCGTGCTTTGTTACAGGGGCTGAGCGCGAAGCCCGAAGCGTCCCAGTGGAGGCCGACCCGAAGGGGAAGCGCCGCAGTCTGCGGCCTGCGAGATGCTGATATTCAAAATCCAGGCCTGAGCCTTTCTTCTCGGTTTTGCTTGGCTGTTAGCACCAAGCGACCTCACTCACGGGGCATAACGGAATTAGAAGCCCCGGCTGGCTAAGGAAATATAAATGAATAAATAAACAGGAAAGGGGCAGACAACTGAGGCTTGAGATCAAAGTGCTGCTTATTGTCAAAAGGCAGGGTGAGGTGTGTGTGGGTCTGTGTCTGGGTGGGTGTGTGTGTGTGTGTGTGTGTGTGTGTGTGTGTGTGTGTTCAGCAGCCTTGGGACATCACAGATCTCACTCACCTTCAAAAGCTCTCTCGACAAGGTCTAATCCTGCTGTACACCATGGAACACTCAGATGGCCTTGCCTGTCAGATCCAGTTTTCAGCCTAAAAGCCCTACACTGATGGCCACAGTAGCCTTCAAGGATTCCCAGCCCACCAGACGAGCCCTGACAGTGGGAAATAAACCCCTTTCGGCACAAAACCAGCCCTTCCACTCATCTTCAGTGCTGATGAACCATAAAACCCAACTTGAAATTCACAAAGAAAAAGGGACGTTTAACTGTTGAACACCAAGTGCGCTCGTACAGGGGACGGCCTCACGTTACAAACACACAAAAATGATGATGAACAGGAGCTGCTGGAAGTCCACAACCACACAAAACACACCATCAAGGTTCGTCTTAGGAGCAACAAACCTAGGGTGCTAATTAATAACATCACTATTGCTTTAAATGTGCCTCGTACTATAATTACCACAAATCTCTGACTGTTGCCCATTACACAATGACTCGAGTCTAAGGGGACCCGGATTGTGTGACACCACTGAAGTTTGCAGAAGATAACAGCGCACTACAATCTATTAATCTAAGAAAAACTTTTTACACATAAACATTTTACCATTGCATATGTACAAATTCTGGTTCAGCTGACAAGGGTTAAATACCTGAGCATTGCAAACGCCATGGGAACGTGGTTAACTATGCGCCCTATAAATCACCACAGAGGACGCTGAGGCTGCTTTGGGGCTGAGTCTCCAGGCAAACCCACTGTTCTCTGGTATGTTTCTCTTCCAGGAGGCCCACAGTTGCTGGATAGTATTTGTGGCAGAGGAACAGCCGTGTTTGTACACCTGGTATAAAATACCCACCGAGGTCACAGAAGGAACGTCTGATCTTACCTTAAATGTACGTCTCAGGCAAGGAATTAACTTCTATTGCTGCTTGTATGTCTTCCCTAAACACCTACAGAGATGTGTGGATTTTTCTTTTGGATTTTAAATATCATAAAATTGCCACCCTTTGCCAGACTGCTTCCACTAGAATTTTATAATTACTGAGGTGCTGCTATAGAAGGCATGATGAACTAGTAAAATAAAAGGACTAATCAAAAGAGAATTACCCAAATGGAAAAACACTTTTTATATGCCCCTCCAAACCATTATCAGAACAGAGCAAGAAACTCCACTTTGCTGGGATTATGCCACTTGGAAATGGTGTTACTCATTAATTAAAGAGGGAATAATTAACCACCCAAAGAAATTCATACACAACCAAATGCAACATAACGAGGGAGCTGGGAGGAAGGAATGTGCCTTAGTTTTGATGAACATTTGAATAATTAATCAAGTAGAATCTTAAATGGAAACAATAATTCATTAACAGATGGAATCTTCTGTTTCCAGCTCCTTCGTTCAAACTTTCATTCTCCTCTGGATGTATGACACGGAGGGCTATTGAGCTGACCTTTGACCCCCCACCCCCATCGGATTGACAGACATGCAAACTTCAAGACTTCCTGAATGAACGGTATAAAAATGCTTTACACTGCAGCCTCTTCCACAGAAACCCAGACATTATAGTAAACTGTAAATCTGCCAATACCAACAGGCACAACGTCAAATTTTGTCAAGTCTAACTGCGATTCTTACTGACACGAGAAAGACACTAAACACTAACAGAGAAAAAAATAAAAAAAATAAAAAATTGTACCCACAGCCAAAATTTATCTGGGTAGGACAAAAAATTTGCCCATTTATTAAACAGTGGCACTAAAGAGACATTGTCAAGCAGTCTTCAAACAGAACTGTGTAATAGATTTCCACAACAAAAACATATTGTAACATTGACATGCATGCAGACACACACACGCACACGCACGCACACAGAAAAAAAATTGTGATAACAGAGCTATGCACAGAAGTCTACCTTGACTTGTGCAGTGTTGGCTACGAAGGTCCCGTGCTCCGAATGAATGATGTCTCTGAAGGCTGGCCGAATAGGGCGACCAGTGCCATGCTTTTCACCCTCCTGCCACACGTACTACGCTTGTGGAAGCTGCCACACCAACAGAAGGCAAGGGCACGCAGCTCACTGTTCTGCAGACAAAGACAAAAAAAAACACAGACAGGCAGTGGTGGAGATTCTGGATGTTGTACAAAAATAGAATTTAAAGCAGACCGTTGCTTCTTTGAATAGTCTCTTGGTTATAAATAGAAAGCACAACTGTCTTGCAGTATTGCAGTTCCCAAGTACATCATGGCAGAGCAACTGGTTTAGTAATATAACATCATGTACATATGATTGTGCTAGAACACGATTTCCAGGTCCAAACTCTTAAATCGTGCACCTGGTACCTAATCCCCATCCCTTGTATAAAGAATGTTGGAATAAGAGCAATAACCTTGCACATAAATGTTTTTCATAAGCATCCCCCTCGTGGCGTCTTGCCATCATTACTCAAGCTGTGGCCACATCTGCACATCACACAGAAGATTACGTCCTCCGAGCATAACGAGACGCAGGCCACGTCCTGTTGCACGAGCCAAGGAGACTGTCTCCGTGTGCAGCCAACACAGCCCCAGCGAACGTGTCGCCCGGACCGCACATCTGCGATGCAGACGCAGACACAGCCATGCTGCGGTACTGACCAGGACAAGCAGGAACCGGGCAGTACCAGTCACGCTCCAGCTCAGTGGGTCTGGGACTCAGCTGCCTCAGACCCTTGGCAACAAACCCAAGGCTGCTGAAGACACACACACACACACACACACACTTAGCAACAAACTTGCAATATGATGGCTGCACCAGTCAATTTGACAGATGAAAGAAAAAAAAAAAAAAATTGAAAATGTGTGTGCCATATATAATTCAATCCAGCGCATTAGCAGCTGATATGTGTTACAAAAATGATCAAACTCACTTTCTGACTGGCCTGCCCAAACCACAGGCAGGCAGGCAGGCAGGCAGGCATACTCACTGATGCTGATGTATACCTTTACTTTGCTATAACTGAATAAGAAAAGCTAGAAAAAAAAAATGTAGATAACATCAATGGTTTATTGGTGTTCCCAAGTAAAGTCAAAGCCAAACTTGGGGGGTTTTACATAACTTTTGCTTTTGCTCCTGGGTGACACGCACCTACACAAACAATGTTACGCTCACGTCCAAATGATATGAAGGAAGAAGAAAAACACAGATGCACACACGTGCATGCATGCATGCGGTACGTCACATCTGCAAGCAATAATCTCCTGTAGCATGCAAGCATTTACGGGCTGGATTAATGACCCTGCTGTTTTAAAAGCACAGTGACCCCTTTTTCAATATGAAATGCAGGCGGGGTGTAACCGCCACTTGGATAAGCTCTTTATGGAAGAAGGCCTGCCTGTGTCCAATATAGCACAGTCTTCATCGCTGACCCATTTCATCTACAAAACCCATGTAGCAAACATGCACAGGGAGCCACTGCATATGTTTATCTATGGTTTTTCATCATTAAAGGGCAAAAGAAGCTTTACTCTGAGCTTTTCTCTCCAACTTCTAAACCTGAACTCTACAAGACCTCTGAAGGTGTCCTGTGGTATCTGTCACCAAGACATTATCAGTAAGCCCTTTAGGTTATGAGGTGGAGCTGCTGCAGTGTTGGACTTGCTGTTCCAGCACATCCCACAGACGCTCAAGTGGACTGAGATCTGAAGAATTTGGAGACCTTAACTCTTCATCATATCCCTGAAACCATTCCTGCAGTGTGGCAGGATGCAGTGCCCTGCTGAAAGAGGTCACTGCCATCAGGGAATACCACTGTCGTGAAGGGGTGTACTTGGTCTGCCACAATGTTCAGGTAGGGAGTATGTATCAACATCCACGTGAATGGTCGGACCCTGAGCTTCCCAGTGGAAAACTGCACGGAGCATCATATTCCCTCTACTGTCGTGTCTTCCTCGCACTAGCGTGTCTTCCAACCCACAGTACATTCTGATGCTGTCCCTTCCCCAGGAAAACAGTGCACACATACCCAGCCATTCATATGGTATAAAACAAAAATGGGACTCATCATATTGGACGACCTTCTTCCATCACTCCAAGGTCTAGTTCTGATGCTCATGTGCCCTTTGTAGGCACTTTCTCTGGTAGGCAGAGGTCAGCATGGGAGCTGTACGGTCTGCAGCTACGCAGCAGTGTGCCTTATGCTACATGTTGTGACGCATTCCTCCCGTAAACCATCTCTGAAGTTTTCTGCGATTTGTGCCACAGTGGCCCATCTGTAGGTTTGAATCACACAATTGTGTATCAAAGAATTTTAGGTGCCCAACACCCTGTCACCAATTCATGGTTTGCCCCTCTTTGGACCATTGTTGGTACGTATTCATCACTGCCGACCGGAAGCACCCCACAAGCCTTGCTATTTCGGAGATGGTTCAACCCAGTTTTCTGGCCATAACGATCTGGCCCTTGTCAAAGTCACTCATGTCTTGTGCCTGCCCAATTCTCACACATCCAACAGATCAAGTACAAGAACCAATGATTAATAAAATGTTAGTCGTTTCACCTGGAAATGCTCATAATGTTTTGACAGAAGGGTGTGTACATTTCTAATCTTGATATAAAGACCTCAGAATCACTGAATGCTGCTCGACATACATTACATATAAAACAGCATTTTTTTTTTTGACAAATCCCCAAAGTTCAGTTATACTCTCCAATATCACTTGCTGCAAGACGACAAATTAAAATGAGAGATTTTGCTTAAGAACAGCCACATCCATCTTGAACGACACACTGGCTCGTTACACAGCTGAGCGACATATCGTTGACAGGCAGTTTGTTTGAAAACTGCTCCATCTGATTCGAGTCGTTCGATGGGGTGCATTTTCACGTACCGTGGAGCCGAGAAGGTGACTCACACTTGGACGGGCGCACCGACAGGCGAAGCCCAAATAAACGTAGGGAACATTTTCAAACATAAAATTAGCAACTGCCCAGTCAGGCGGCTTATGCATCTTTGCATGGGGGCTTAGATTTGACTTGGTTTTTAACGAGCGTGAATTCAGCCCCGAGCCAAGAGAGCCGCAGCTCATTCAGAACAAGAGCCATATGTGATGACAGGTCCGCCCTTTGTAGACAAAAGCCAGAGTAGGCTCCTAGTATTAAACAGCCTGCTCAATATGTCATATACAACTACATCTGTCTGCTAAGCAGGCAGATTCTAACCACACAGAACCCAAGTAACCACCGGGATTTGGACTATCCTCAGAACAGCTCGTGGAAATGAAAACAGACTCAGATACCTAGATCAGAAAAAGAAAATTCTAATTCCATTAATGTAACGCCTCTGTTAGTACTGGACCTTCTCCAGTCTTGTTTTCACGGAAGAAGGTGAGCATGTCAAATTACTACAATAATTTACAATAATTTAAATAAATCATTCCCATACTAGGCTATTCCAGCGTCAGCAGATAGACAAAATAACTCTGAGCAGAGGCTCACTGGACAACGGCATAAATCTTCTTGATACTGAATGCAACAGAAAGAAAGTCGAAAACGCCAGGTGGTACCAAGGTCACCATCAGCTGCGATTTGCAAGCTTTAAAGTCCATTTGGGTGGACACAATAAAAGGTACACAGTAACTTGCCTGTCCAGTCTTTGTTGAAAGGTAAAATCCTAATGGGAGATTTTAGTGTGGAAGCACTCCCTGTAGGTTTCTCAGCTGGACCTTCGCTATCCAAGACCAAAGGGGAGACACACTGTCTGTTAGCTCATTATATTTCCAAGAACAGGCAAAAAGATGTGAAAGAAAACCAAATATCAGTCTTGTAGTAACACTATCAGCACAAGATAACATTTTCAAAATTAACAGGAAGAGAAAGCACAGCACGGCTCAGTGGCAGGAGGAAGAGCGGGATTCTTATAGACACTGTCAGGGTGACGCACTGTGACAATATGCGCAGCATCTGGACTGAAGAACATCATCCACCCACGATGGACTGCAGAGCTCCCTCATGGTCCAGTGGGTATATTCCAGGCCTCTATCTTTCTATGTTGGTGTTTACCGTTGCACACCCAACACATTCTCCTAATCAGCAATTCCCTGACGCGTTACTGTGGTTAGGCTGTTTATCTATCTGCAGAAAACAAGAAGTGGAATGTTAAGACAGGGAAGTTAGGGGAGAGAACACTGAAGAAAAAAAAAAAAAAAAAAAAAAAAAAAAACCCGTGATAACCGTGACACAGAAGGATAAAAAGGTGGATAAAGAAATGAAAATGAGATGGACAACGCAGGAGCGAAACAACGACTCAGAAATGTTTGCGGAGTTGCAAATCGCATCACAGAGCCAGCAGCAGGAAAACGCACGTCTCATGACACGGCATGAAACCACACTGAAATCCGCAGTAGCGTGGAAAGGGAACTGCACAAAGTGGCTTCTGTCAACTAAGCGATCGAATGAAAGGACACGAACTAAGGCCCACAGGCGAAAAAAAAAAAAAAAAAAAACCTATTGCATGCAACATCTCAAATTACAAACCCCCAACTTGTCACAGAGAGAAAATCTGTATGAAGGGTGAGCACACCGTACACTTGGTGTAGTGTACAGTAGTGTTTTGCGTGTCTCACATGTCAAGAGCATCCGTCCACACTGGAGCTGGCACTGGTGGCGTGCCAGTATAGAGGCCCACTTTGAACTCAGCAGGCAGCTTCTGGGCCCAGAGCCTGACAGCAGAAGCTGAAGGCAGGCTGTCCTCCCCCACCCCCGTCCCCGTCCCCCATACTTCAAGGAGCAGCTGTACAAAGTGGGACAGAAAGGGGGGGGGTCTCTCTTTATGTCAGAACAGTGGCACCATGACTGCTCTCATCCTCCCCGGACACTGTGTGACAGAGCCGAGCACCTGCAGCCCTGCTGGTAACCATTGCAGAGATGACCTAATAATAAGACCACAAGCAGCACTATAAGCTATGCAGCGGTGACCTGTAGAGAAACGTTTAGCAGCTGCTTCTGTTTCCTTCTAAAAGCAACCTGTGGCCAGTGCACCAAACTATCCAGCAATTATTTTCGCAATTCATGCCACATTCGCAAGCAATGTCGATCTACTTCTGGCTGGTCCCTGTGATTGGTGGAGGTGGGTGACCGAGCGTCCGGTTAACGATGCGCTTATTGAATTGGCGCAGGTTTTTACACAGGATGCCTTTCCTGTCACAACCCTCCCATTTCATCTGGGCTTGAGAGTGGCACTGGACACACAGCAGCGGCTGGCGTTCGAACCTCAGCCATACGGGGCAAACGCGCTAGCCACTGAGCCACCACACATATGTAAACAATAAAAGGAATTAAGTAGCACTCCACTACATGCTGGTACAGACCCAAGGGTTCTGTTAATCGTCAGGTATGGTAATTGGGAGCTGGAAACAATGATGCATTCCAACGGGTCCAAACTCAGCGTGTTAGCATATACAGTGCAGGAAATTAATCCTGTCTGCAAAACGCACCAAAGTACTGCAGCTTGCCTCTGGATGTTTACTGAGATAAAGCTTCTCTGCCATAATTGTTTTGCTTGCCTGATGCATTTATCCAAATGATGTTTTGCCTGTTTCTATGGCTGACAATCGAGTATTTAAGTTTTAGAAGGTACAATACCTAAGGTTATGTCCCAGGAATCTAACTGACAACCACAAGGATCACCAGAAGCCTTCAGCTCTAACGAGTAATTTGCTCTTCTAATGAGTCCTTGGCTTATAGGGTCAAAAAAAAACTGACAGCACATCAATTACGCTTGACAGCCAGTGAAACACCCAGAAATAGAGGATCTGAGGACATGGAATTAGGACTAAATTTAGAACCAAAGCAGCATGCTCAGCATAAAAATATAACATGCTCAATATTTAGTAACTGGGCCATCTTCGCAAATCAATATTTCATAACTGGGCTTGGCTTAAAGGCAGAGAGCCCAGCGAGTGACACAGGCTGCTCACGACGCACGTGCAAGAACGCGCACACACGTGTGTTCACGACCGCCGAAAATAAATAAGCCCCAAATGTGGGCCACCAAGCAGATGAGGCCGGCACTCGTGCAGTTTAAGAACATAATTTATCATGCACGTATATTTCATACTGATTATTTCTGCTGTGTGCCCCGAGGCAGGACTATGCACAATTTTAAGGGATAAACGCATTTTTCTTTGTATGTACTGGGGGGTGTGGGTGTGATGTAAACAGAGCTTTCAAATACAAAAAGATAAACTGCGTTTTATTCTAGAGAGGAACGTTTCATTCAGCAATTGCACAGAAACCTGCCTGCATCGCTTCCAGTTCACGTCTCAGGAATTTATATAAAACTTAAGTAGGAAAGATGGAAGAAAATGTAGCCATTAAAGTAATTTTTAAATCTGGTTTTAATTTGTTTTGCCGACTTAATTTTGGAGAGCAAAACACATCTTTCTTGTGTACACGTTCTCAGGGTTGTAACGTCCATTCAAATGGAGGCGGCAGTTGCCCCCACGGTTTGGTTTTTCCAGGAGGGTTGTTTGTACAAATCAGTTTATCAGGGCAATGATATGGGGTCACTGTGTCCCCAGAAAAACAAAACAAATAGAAAACCATGCATGACACCCCTGACATTCTCACCATAAAGGTACAGCCCTCCACACCGTGCAGGAAGCCCACATGGACACAGCATCAGACCGCATGACAAGGCTACATGTCAGACATGTTGTAGACATTCTGTACAGGAAACACTACGTAAAAACTGAAGACTCCTCTCTTTAGGGAACACCTCAGCACTTGAACCTCATCAGCTCTGCTTCTTTACTGTCCCAATGTTCAAATGAGTTATTACTAATTTAAATTTAGCCTTTTAGTTGGTACAGAGTCTATCTTGCTAAAGTGAATGTTGTGCACTTCTGACTATGAGACAGCACTTACCATTAGCTGGATTCCCAGATACTGTCGACCTTGTTTTAATATGCAGGTGTACCATTACTCATTTATAAGTTGATTTTGACAAAGTCATCTGATAAATTAATAAATGTAAATGTAAAGAATGAAACAATACCAGAAACCCCACTGAAAACACACAAACTCAATTATACGATTTTTGGGAGGAGGTGGAAAGGTGAGGTACATAACCTGAGCATTTCTGTTATCAAAGTACAGCATGATGAAAGTCTGCAACGATAAGAGGTTTTGCACACAAATATGGAGAAAAACAAAAGTGACTGAAAAAACCAAGAAGGAAGAGGAACAAAAACAATTTTGCAGAACCATGGTTAAATGCAGAAGTTAAAAAATACCAACACAAAACACCGCAGATAAGACCGAAATCAGCAATATGAAAAAAAAAAAAACAGATTTAGGCTGAGAGGTTTACACAACAGCAAACCTTTCATGACTAAACATTGTTATAAAACAGTCACCAAATTTAAATTGTCCAAACAAGCACTCAATGGTAATTAATCAGCCCCTCCCCTAACAACGTCACCTCATACAGACAACGTGTGACGTACAAGACCAACACTGAGAAAAACAAAAAAACCATCAAAATACTTAACTAAACAGCTAATAAACATGACTGAAAAATAATGTCTTAGACAATTACAAACTTAAACAGCACCTAAAATCTATAAAAAAAAATATTTTTTGTTCATTCAGAGATGACAATATATTATCCTAAAGGTTTTTTTTTTTTTTTTTTTTTTTTTTTTTAAAGTTTTTGAATTTTTCCAATGTAAAAATAACTGGTAATATTAAAAAAAAAATGGTCAGTGACAAAC
>JABJVR010003408.1:0-15956 GCA_025773905.1 Chitala chitala | reverse complement strand
CCCCCCCCCCCCCCCCCCCCCCCCCCCCCCCCCGAAGGTGATTGTTTGCGTGAGAAATCGGAGGTATGGCGTGAGAGCGTGTGAACACAGGCAAATGCGTGTGTCTCACGCTCAATGCGTGACAGTTGGCAGCCCTGTGACTGGGATAAGAGGTTTGGTAAAAACATGGATGGATGGATTGATATTTCAGTAGAACAAAAGGACTGTGTAACTCATTTAGAATTGCCGAGGGTTTGTGTGTGGTGTGGGAGTGCACAAATAGTCACAACTGCAGCATTCAAAGTTAAACGCTATAAATAAATCGGCCACCTACATGCAGTACATACACAATGCTGAATTCGTTCGCACCACCTTGTGGAACAGATTTCAATACACTCCACATCTGTCCTAAAACAACGCCAAAGTACATCATCACATTTGGTGCGTTATAAAAATAATTTTAATGCATAGGTGTCCAAATGTATTAGAATGAAATTACAGGCATAGCATATGGAACACGTCCGCATTCGCACTAAACACGAAGAGCAACTTAAAATGTAGAAGATGCGGTTTGTTGTTGTTGTGCAGATGAGAGATAACCGCAGGGAGGCAGCCTGCACGCATTTCAGCGCACATCCCCGGCAACAGCGGCTGTGCACTGACTCATTGCATCCATCGTACCCAGAATGCACAGAGAGGCACTAAAATAGCAAGATTTCAGGTACCATGGCGAGAGCCGCCTCTTGCTGAAACATAACGTTTGTTCAACCAGATTTGTGCACGCATAAGGAATCGTATAAGCAAACTCGTATGAAGATCGCTCTCCACTGATGTTCTTCTAACCCATACCGGAGGAAGGCTTAGTCGACCGTCATGGCAGCGTCGGAACTGTACACAAAGGTAATGCAGGGTTTTACTGGCCGTCTCCGCTGCAACGTGCATCGACGATTGCGGCAAATAGTATATTTTTAGTTGCAAAGCTTTCAGACGCAGATCGTTGCGGGTAGTGGGGCCAAATGACGCCACATCACCGTTTTGCGGCGGCTTTGCACCTGGGATGGACGCGTATCTGCTGTGATTGCACGATGGGTGGCAATGAATGAAATTTTGGTTTTATTGCCTTTTTGGTCTGCGGTCGTTAGTTCATTGGTGCTGGTTTGTAAGGTGGATAAATAAAATGGGAAGGTCTTACATTTGGTTTGAAATACTATCATATTAAATTATTTTGTACGGTGGTATGCACGTAAAACCAGTTAATGGGGTAAAAAAAAAAAAAAAAAAAAGATTGTGCTTTCAAACTAGCCAAATTCTGGAGGGGAGGAGAGGTCAAATTGGCAAGAAAATACCAGATGTTCTCTATGGATTAACATCAGTTACATAAATGCAAGCAAATGGAGCATAAATCTGTGTTGTGCGTTTTGATTTTCAATTGCACGCTTCTTTACATCGCACCCGTTAAATGTGAATGACCCGTATTGAAAGAAATTAGTATTTTGCGCAGTTTTCAGTCGATACGCTTGCAGTAGCTATCGGAAAAAACGTAAAATAGTTGTTTGTAGTAGTGCAAATGTATGGAATTTGTGATACAATAAAATAACGGTGTATATCTAGACTGGCCACTAACGGCGGTGTTAGTCCCGCCTGTCGGTCAGACCATTTAACATGAGAAGTCAGGTTATAGCTGCAATGATGAGGCCAGTATTAGCATCATATGTGTATATAATGATGCAGTTATGTATTTGAAACCAATAGTGACGTCACATGATGATGATGATGCAATTATATATATGAAACCAATATTGGCATTATATGTGTATACGACGACGCAGTTATCATGTGTCTGCTGTAATGATGATCTCATGACGTGTAGCCGCACAATGCGGTTCTTGAGATAAAAATAAAATGTAATATTTTCCCTTTTTTTGGGGGGGGGGGGGCGGGGGTGCAACGATGATATTTACATTCGGTACAATAAAATGTCGATGGTGGCGGTTTTCGTGTAATTGTAGTAAGACATTATGTTGTTTACTTGCTGAAAGCCTGATTTGTGCGCACCTCGGTAACGCTGTGATGACGGGAGCGTCTCCGTTCCTGCGGGCCACGTGGAGACGCCGGGAAGCCGCGAGACACGCCGGGAAGCCGCGAGACACGTCGGTCAGCGATCCGTGTTATCGTTAATACCGATGAAAGGCGAGCACAGAGGTGCATAACGCGGTCCTCACAGCAGCAATATTCATGGTGATAGCCAAGTGGCTGACTACATTAACATTTGGGTTTTAGGATTACAGTTTTCTTATTTTCCTTCATAACGTTTTAGGTTCTTTTAAACCATCGGCCTCTGAAACGTTTGCTGTTATAAACCATGTTTGCTAGAATAAGATGGTGCTACACAAATTTATTCAATCCTCATCACCGGCAACATCCCGGTTGCGTCTGTAATGCCGTATTGATGTTCAGTCTGAATAGAGCTACTATAATGTAAATTTGCATATTTAAAAGTGTTCATCGGTTTGGGGGCTGTGTTGCTGTCACTAATAGTGGATGAATTCCTTTTAACTCGGAGAACACCATACCTGGGGTCTCATGCTAATGCACTGTTTGAGAACAGTTTGCATCTGCTGTTATTTAGCATTTTATTTTAGGACCATCTTAGGCCTGTTTGACTGGTCTTTGTCCGGCTTGGCCCATCTCGGGCCGGCTCTCACCTTGCAGTACTCCTGATGCAGGCCAGCCTGCCGGATTTGCTCTCTCCTCTGTCAGCACGGGTCTGTCAGAAGTCTGGATTCTGTGTCTGTTTGGTGGGGGCTAAAGAGGGTGTTGTATTCAAGGTAAATGGATAGACACCTTTCCCAGTTTTGTATGTTTCACCTTGTCATATTTCACATGCAGTGTGTTTCTTTAATACATTAGTTTTGGTTTTGCTTAGTCTGTGAACACGTGGTACCTACAGACCTTTTCCACGTTATTTGATACCATTCTGTGCAGTTGACCAGCTTGGTGCGGTAGTGGAAGAGGCAGGGCTTAGCAGGTCACGATTAGATTTTTGTAGGTTTCAGATGAACAGCCAACCTTGGACACGAGGGCTGATGGTGCATGTATTGAGTCTTGCTAACTGAAGTGAGGCTCCTGGCATACACAATGCGTGTAGCTGACTACAGAAAACCTCTTATTGTGTGACCCAGCGACAAAAAACTGAATCACCACAGAAAAGTCAGAGCTTGTATGGAATCTGCCCCAAAGCCACAGTTTGACTCAGGCTGTTAAGACAGGAACGTTCTTCCTACTGAGGTCTGCTTCACCATTAGTGCAGTTTCTCTGAGATACCAAATGAGCTCAGGTATTTCCACGTGTTCATCTGTATTGGAGCTGATTGAGTATGCACGCTTTTCTAACATAAATCCTCACGTGTACATTTACTGTAATCGATTCTGTCATAGGTTCAGGCCATGATTAGCAGAGGAGTTGCGTGACTGCACGTTCTTGAATGAGTACACGGTAGTGTGACTGTTGGTCGTCCGCCTCAGCCGTGTTTAATACTGAAAATCATATCACTTCTACAGCATGGTATACCTTTGCTAAATTTTTCTTTTTTGCTAAAGTCCTTTGTTGTTCCCATGGGAATATTGTGTATTACAAACCATTATATTAGACTGAAATGGAAGATGTGCAGGAGGTGTTGGTCTGTTATGTCCTACTCCTGGCTGATCACGTTCTGTATAATGTAATAAATTTACCATAAGTGTATAGATTTACACCGAGCCTCTGAGGGCACGTGGTTACTGACCTTGATGTGAAACATTTAGGTTTGTTCTGCCTTCGGGTTTTTGTTGAACAATGAGAAGCATGACTTTGATTTGACCTTGTGTGTATGAATCACATATTTCATGTTACTCTTTTTGAATAAATGAATGAGAGCATTTGAAGTTTGTCTAGATTCTTTTCCGAATTTTCCCCATTTTGAATGAGGATAGATGCTTTATCTATCCAAAAGGAAATTGCGAAATAGTGAAATATCTGTGTACCAGACTTTGAGCTCGGAGGCATTCTTGTGTTGGAATCATGGCTCCCTTGACCCTGTGTTTTTGAATGTGTTCTTTGACAAACTTTTTAGTCATTGTCCATGTGACACTAAGAGCCCTGAAACAGAACATAATGGGAGAATTGCCCTTTCAGGAAAAACATCACTCTGGTCTTGACAGGCAGGTTATGCTCGCCAATGAGAACACAGAAAGGTGTCATCATTTTTCCAGGGCAGGATAAACTGTAGAGAAGGACTCCAAGTCAATGGACAGAGCTCCTATACTTTGGCTTCTTAACTAATTTGAATAATCCATACTGAGCTCATATAATACGGAGGTCATGATTTCTTAACATCTAGAGCATGAGGTAATTTTGTAGCGTGCAAAGATGAACCAAGACCTGGATTTTATGTACGTCGAAGTAAGTACTGCAATGATTGTGTTTTTTATTTTTTTTAAGTTTACTATTCATTAATGGAAACACTGTACTGTGTCAGATATTTCCATAGTTAAGTTTAAACGTTGCTTTATGAGGAGTCAGTTATCACATCTAGAAGACCAGAAATAGGTTTTATATTGGATAGAGATCTTTGTTAATGAAGGAGTGGCTTTTCTCCAAGGGATTTCTGTATAATTTGTTTATGGAGTCATGAACAACTGAGATGAAAACAAGCAATCTTGTTGTTTTTATATAAAATACTTGTATGTATGTAGTGGTGGTGTAAAATAATTTTTTGTTATTTTAGTTCACACTCTATCTTTGTTACATGGTTCTGAGTGGGCTGAGGTGAACCTTTTGGAGTGTTGCTGTGCGGGTTAGAAACATGCCGCCTCATCTCAGGTGTTAGGAAGTTATACTGCATGCCTGTACCTTCTCCAGGTTCATCCAGATTTCATAACTGCAGTCCAATCTTATTTTCCCATCATCGTCTGGAGACCTGACATCACAGGCTATCATGGTAGATTAAAACCAGGTTCCTCCATGACCAACCTTTGAAAATGTGAGGGCATCAGTGCATAGATCCAGTCTGTATTCAGACATCCTGTCTTTGTTATTGGGCTGCGCTCCTTCCCAGTTTATATTTGCAATGCATCTGAAGTTAATAACAAGATATCTTTAAGCTGAGTAGGACACTGTCCTCTTGGACAGATTCTCTCTCTGTTGCCACCCTGTTTTAGACCTAATGTGATTAAAACCAACAAGTTTAGCATCACTGAATGTGACAGGCTCACACTTTTGCCAAGTAATCTTGTTTTCTGAGGCTTGGGAATTTTATTTTATTTATTTTTTTTGTCAGTCTGAAAATGGAAAGTGCATGGTGAGCCTGCGCTGGACAGAACCAGAGATAGAGGTCAGGTCTGGAAAGCGGGCCATTTGCTGGTTCTGACGAAACAGCAGCAGATTTTCACATGAGCTGCTGTCATGTGATGCACTGTTTTGAGTTTAGTGTGCATTAGTTCAGCTGCTTCAGACTGTCCAACTGGACAGAGGTTCTGGCATCTGCTGCGGACACGCACCAGTTGTGCCAGGTGATTATAGGAATGTGAAAAGGGTGCTGATCCAGAGTGAAAATTTGTCTTGTTATTGTGCAGTTTGTTTGTGTACCATTCAAATCGTGTTATCCTCTGAGACAATTCAAAGGTCCACAGGATCCATGTTATTTCCACAAAGGGCCAGTGCTTCAGATATGTTGGAAATTTTTCTGCGTTTTGTCCCTGACGTTTTAATTGGCTGACATTTTGGAACCACCGGTCAACTTCACTACAGAAAGCAAACGAGTTTCAGTGTTTACTGTGTTCGTAACTCCTGATTTGCTGTCCTGACCTGTCACATGGGACGTCACGTGGTCACATTATCAAAACTAGAGACAAAACGTTTCCCGCGTCTTCCCAAGCGTTTTTTCAAAGTGGAAAGCTTGTTCTTGGGTGGGTGGTCTGTGATTTCAGATGTAATTGTGTACATTGTCCCATTTTTGTGAAGTGGAAATTTGTGCGAAACACCAGACTTCCCACCTGCTGTTCACAACAAGTTTGTTTGACAGGTAATCAGCAGGTCCTGCTGACAGTGTAATTTCTGAGGGTAACTGTGTAGAGTCTGTCCTGTAATAATGGCAAAATGCCACACTGTAATATCTACTTAGCAACATAGCTATATATTATTTATATATTTAATTTCCATTACGTTAAACCAGTCAGTAGCAGTACGGTGTTGGCCTGACAAATTGAATATTCAGAAATCAAATTGTTACTTTTTAGATTTATTCTGTTCAGCATACTTTAACCGACTTTGGGTCTGTCTTTCTACTTAAACCGACCCGTTAGAATTGAAGGCTGTTTGTGTGCTGTTATTTTTTTGTGGTACTTTGTGTTCCAGTTTGCTGTTTTCTTCTGTCATCCCTTGTTTGTGCTGTCATGGTCTATTTTTGATCTGTCATCCTTTGTGTATGGGATGCAGTGACAGTTGTGATGGTACTCAGAGGTGGGTGGGTGGGTGGTTGGGTGGGAGATGTGCTTAAGCAAGGCCTGTTTTGAAAAGCTTTGGGTTCTTGTGAAAGTTAATTTGATAATCTCTCTCTGGCCGTGAATAGCTTTACGGAGTTAGCAGAAGGTTCACTTCTGGACTTCCTGAAAGCTTCTTGCAGTCCTTTATTTCACTTTTGCAGCAGAGCATGCTGCCAGACAGCTCATGCCAGTGGTCTCGCACTCCCCTGCCGACTTGCATCTAGACTCTGTGATTTGTCTGAGCGTGCTTTCAGGAATGCTTCCAGCCAGAAGGCAGGAGAATGAACTACTTTTTTCAGGCAGACATCTCTGTATGAGGTAGAAACTTACATAAGCATTGTGCTTCTCAAAACAGGTGCAGAATGGCAATGAATTGAAAATTGTGTTCTGGGAGTCATATTTTCTGAATTTCATTCCCAAGCCTTATACTTTCTAAATTTATGTTCTTTGTTTGCTAAATACTAACTGTAAATGACACCAATGCACTACTGGCCCTTAACCAAAACCAGAAATGACCAGAGGAAGAAGGGGGGTTTTTTTTTTTTTTTTCCCCTCCTTCGTTATGTTTATAGCATTGATAAAAATAAGACTAATTTGCTATGAGATGAAACACTTTTGTCCAGTGAACATCAATTTTTAAAAAGACATTCAAATTTTTACCTTCTAAAGGAGTTAAAAAGATAATGCCTTTTGTTTACTGAAACAAAACAGAGAGCGAGGCAATATGTAGCCCACAACAGCTCCTCACATGGGGGGTGGGCTGTAGAAAAGTCATGTTGGAGACCTTTGCTTTAAGAGCTTCTTGACATCACTGTTGGATTGGTCACCTGTATTAGTTGGCCTGTGTGAGAGTTCCTGCTTTTGCTATGAGCAGTTCTGAGCTAGTTTGTGCTTCCACAGTTTTGTCATCAGTCAGTTTCCTCTTCCTGGTGTGTGGAGCATCTCCCTTTTTGGCTCTGTTTGCAGTGTGCAGGCAAAAGCACTGGGGAGACCTACGTGGTTCAGTGCTGGGCTATGCGAAGCTTCGGAGTGGTGGGGTGGCTGTAATATCTCGATATAAACCTCTTGGTGAACCTTCAAGGCTGACAAACTGGTCATGAGTGGGTCAGGTGGGGGTTGGGTGGTACAGCAAAGGCCGTGTTACAGTATAAACCCCTCGGTGTACCTCCGACACTGGTTCCTGGAGCATGATGTTCTGAGTCACAAGGAGGGTTATGTCATCTGCCCCCCCCCCCATTTCTGCCCCATTGGCAGGGGGTTTCTTACTGTGGTCTAGCCTCATCTGAAATATCAGAGATACCCTTGCTACATCTCTGATTTAACACCCGTTTCAGGGCTCAAGCTTTGTGTGTGTGTGTGTGTGGGTTCACATTGATTAACTGATTTACAACACAGTTCAAAGCAATTTGCAGCAGAGAGAGAGAGAACAGGAACATCCACCAGATCTTGTGTTTATACTGATCTCCTAATCCCTCCTCTCACCACTGCAGAAGTAACTAGCGTTGACACCTGCTCCGATCATTGCCGGCCTCTCCCGTGATCATGTCGTGCTTGAACATTAAGTACAAAAGGTGCTTGCTTTACCTAGGAAGAAGCGAGTTTATTATTATTATTATTATTATTATTTTTACACTAGTAGCTGCTTAAATGCTTGGTGATAATGGCAGGAATCCATTGCGCGGCTGTGGGTGTGATTCTGCATTTTCACTTTTCTATTTTTACCCCCATCTTCTGGCGCGCGCTGCTCTGTTGCTAGGAGCCCGGGCACCGGGGTGTGTTCCCACGTGGGACCCCTGCAGGGTGAATATGGTGCATTTCATGCGTCCTGCGTAAGAAGCAGCTCAATCTGACGGAATTGCCCCGCTGGTTTTGTTGACGATATTATTTCAACAGAAGCGAACCGTGTTTTTTCCCAGGCAGCACCCAGTATTATGTGGCCAACTGCCGCAGGCTGCACAATTTTGACTGCTGCTGTTGTTTCCAGCGCTGTCTTGTGACCGGGCAGTACTTACTTTTATAAGAGCAAATGGCCAAATCATCTGACCTGATTTTAGCTGTCAATTGCATCCTGTGATTATGCTTTTACCGCCAAAATGAGCAGCGCTTCTTACCGCGTATTTTTTACAAGACGAATTGCTGGCCCGATGCAGGGTTGTTATGATGCAAGGAAGGTTTTCATTCCCGCAAGTCCCTGTAATGTCACCATGAACAGTTATTAGATGAGGAATATTAGTGTCTCATGATTGGGGATTTACGAAACACACAAGGAGATTTTACGGATGGGCTCATGCAAGCAAAGACAGCCGACTTCTCCTTACTAATGAATGCTGTCGCTGTAAAGTAGAACAATTTTCCACCACTTGTCCTAGGTTGTTATTGAAATGGTTCCTTGGTCAGGGCATGTGTATAAAATACACTCACACACACACGTATTTAACAGACACGCTGTGTTCCTCTGCCAGCTCCGGCCGTGGGGGTATCGCACCCCCAGAGTCACCCTGCTCAGTTTTAATAAGTTCCTCAGGGATACCCTGAGTTCTTCATATGTGTGTTTTTATTTGTACACCCAAATCCTTGTGAGCACACAAGCGTCACACAGAGCCCCGCTTTATTCATTTGTGTTCAGTAATTTCTACTAGGAATCGATGTTTTGTTTGTCTTTGACTTCACTTTGTTGACTTTGCAGCAAAATGGAGTTTCACCTGCATTTTATCAGGCTTTAGAAGTGGGTGGCACAGAGAGCCAGTTGCTTCATGTAAAGTATGGTACTGTAAAACTTCACAGTTTGGACAGTTTGGGTGTATTTTTGTCATAAGGTGTCTATAACCGATGCATCACTACCTGATATCAGGATTGGTCTTCCGGTTAGATATTTCTGTTGCATGTATGTTTTATAAAATGTGTTTAATGTGGTTCCATGGCATTAGTACTGTTAAAGTCTCCACTCATGTATGTGCTGACTCATCTGAGGCAAAGATAATTACACATCTGCCAAACCCAGTTCTGTGTTGCCTGACCAGAAGTCAGTCTCTGTCTCGCTCTCTCTCTGTGCCTGTCTGCCTGTCTCTGTCTCTGTGCCTGTCTGCCTGTCTCTGTCTCTGTGCCTGTCTGTCTTTCCCTCCTGTCTGTGCCGCCCTGCCTTTGGTAATTTTTTTTCCGCTTTGGCTGCAGCCCCAGGTTAGCATCAGGTTTGCCTACTCTGCTAAATACAGAGAGTCTGGCAGCGCTCAGTGACTCCGCCCGGCTCAGCTCCGCCTCTCGCTGCTCTCTGAGCTGTGTCGCCAGTCCTCGCTGGGACCTCGGGCGCTTCGATTGCGAGTTCTGAATGGTATATAACTGCATGCGTGTGTGCATGGACAAGTGAATGCATGTTTATATGCACTAGTGCCTTCATGTCTATGTGTTTCTATCCAAGCCCACACTGGAGTTTGCTTGTGTAATGATTTTTCTTGCAAGAAGCTGCAGTTCTCTCAGGTTTGCTGAAAGCACAGGAATGGAAGAATTTGGCGATCTCTATTCTGTAGAGCTCTTCTGCCCAACTGCTAACATGTTGTGTGACTCATCCTGACTCATCTCTCCTTAAAATTAGCGTGAGGTCACCACAGAAAATCCTAACTTCTGCTGAGCATGCGATTACTGAAATGCCAGAATGACCAATTATCTGTGCAGGCATTGTTTTTCAATGACAGCGTGCAGCGTGAAAAGTGCGTTTGTAAGGTCCTCGCAAGGAGAAGGTGGCCTGTCTGTAGAGTGATGAGGAGGTGTGTGTCTCCTGCAGGAGCTGTTCGGCTGCACTGTGGGATCAGATCATTCTCTTGAATCTGTGTTTTTCACATGCCTGAGAATCAGCTGACACCTCTGGTTCTCAGAAGCTCTCCGAATGAACTGTCACTCTTAAAGGGAAAGGCCCCAATTAGCTCCTTGTGTGTTTATTAACCCGGGACGGTTTTTGACCGCAGTTGTAGATACGCTTGTGGTTTGTTTTTGTTTTTATGAATGTCTGTTACTGTAATTTTGTAAAGTGCTGCTGTTTTGCTGTTGTCTTGTCTAATCAGAAATGTCTGACATATTGGCATAGGCAGACTGCAGGAAGTTCTGTGAAACGCCAGAGCGGCAACCTGACCAACCTGACCAACCTGACCAACCTGACCAACCTGACCTCGTGTGTGGATGACCCTCAAATGTATTATTATTAGTAATTTTATTTGTTCTGGATTGTACTGGTGAGCCGCCTGGGCCAAAAATGCCATTTTTTTTTTTTCTTCACTCTAGCCCTGCATATTGGAGCACGTTTCCTGTGTTGTTAGTGGCAGAGCTTTGCTCAGTGTCGGTCCTGTCCGAGGTGTTGCCAAGATGGCACCGGGCTCCTGGCTTGTGCTGCAGACATCTAAAATTGAAAAGTTCTGAACTCGCAGGAGTTTATGAAGCGTTCCCCAAGATTAGGCGCGTACAACAATCAGATTTCTTCACAGTGTCACAATTTCCTCAGTCGCTGATTTCACTCTGAGCCAAACAGTTTCTGCGAATGCTGACGGTGGGGTGTGGGTGACGAGTGTAACCTCTGCCTTTTTCCTCACAGTACGCCCGGGTGTGGATCCCAGATGCAGAGGATGTGTGGAAGTCTGCAGAACTGACAAAGGACTACAAGCAGGGAGACGCTGTTCTGCACCTGCAGCTGGAAGATGGCACGGTGCGAGGGGGGGCGGGCGACGGCATTTGGGCAAAACTGTCACCGAAACACCCACCTGTTTCTTCATGTGTCTGGGTCTCTGGGCACACTCCTAGTTTAAACTTGATTTATGACAGTGTTTTTCAACCGGGGTTCACAAACAAGGGTACCCTGGGGGTGTTGGAGGGCACAACGTGGAGGGGGTGTGTTCACAGCATGGAGGGGGTGTGTTCACAGCAGTGAGATGCTGTTGTGAAAAAGTTCTGACCTTGCACAGTTTGTGCAGATCTGCCTCATTGTGAATGTTTTGGTGATGCAGATACTTAGTTACCTGGCCAGGGCTTCATCTGGTACCTTCTCCAGGAAGCTTGAGCAATGCTGCCTCTCATTGTAATTCCTGAAGCAATGTCACCACAGCATGTGTTGTAATCACAGGGTCATAAGCCCAGGGTCTACCAGGAAGGGGTGATTTCACTTTGAAAACTTTAAGCTGTAATGGAGGGGGCCTCCCTGGTCAAGTCCTCTCTGAGGTTTCGGCAGCTGTGGCTACACACACACACACACACACACACACGCGCGCGCACGCATACACACACACAGATGCACATGCATACCCTTATATCCTCACACACCTACTGCATGTGCCCATAATCTAAAATAAAATTCCTAATAGTGAAAAGTCAGTCCCCACCTTCAGGAGGTCATTCCCCTGGGGGTGGTGCTGCAGCGGTGAAACACGGAGTGATGTGTCACACAAACAGACTTCTCTGATTGGCTAATGCTAAAAGCACAAGCGGCCAAACATCAAGAGTCTTTTTAGTGTGTGTTTCTGTAACCAATATTTGAAATGTACTGGAACAAAGGACATGTTGCACCATAGTGGTGAAGTTTCATGGTGAAAGAGTTAATGTTTTTCCCTCATCCCCTTTAAATTTTTTGCATTTTTCTGTTGTAGACTTTGGAACACAAATTAGACCCCAAAACCAAGAACCTTCCTCACCTCCGGAACCCTGACATCCTGGTGGGAGAGAATGACCTCACCGCACTCAGCTACCTGCACGAGCCCGCCGTCCTGCACAACCTCAAAGTGCGCTTCATCGATTCCAAGCTCATCTACACCTACTGCGGTAAGCTGAGCTCCACCCGGTGCAATGATGATGCAGCCTGATCTGCCACGTACTCCTGGTGTTACTCGGAGAGGCTTGTTTTGGAGTATGATTGTCGTTATTGGCGTGATCCCATCTTTTATGAACTACAGTAGTTTGCAGATGTCGGATGACCCAGTA
Source organism: Chitala chitala (assembly GCA_025773905.1). Taxonomy (NCBI): domain Eukaryota; kingdom Metazoa; phylum Chordata; class Actinopteri; order Osteoglossiformes; family Notopteridae; genus Chitala; species Chitala chitala. The sequence goes on along the minus strand of JABJVR010003408.1, from coordinate 3,501 downwards.
AACAGTCACTGTAGTCGCTGTAAACCTTTTTTTTTTTACTCCTCTTCCCAGGTATTGTCCTGGTTGCAATCAATCCATATGAGACCCTGCCCATCTACGGTACGGACATCATCAATGCATACAGTGGACAAAACATGGGGGACATGGACCCCCATATTTTTGCGGTGGCTGAGGAGGCCTACAAGCAGATGGCCAGGTGAGTAGCTTCTCAGCAATGGAGCAGCCCAGTCAGTGGGCGACCGTAAGGCTGTAGCAGCCCAGTCAGTGGGTGACCGTAACGCTGTAGTGGCCCAGTCAGTGAAGGGCAGATGCAAAGGTATTAAAAGGGCACTAGGGAAAATAAGAGGGATTAGCTTGGAGCCAGGGTTAGGGCTCTCGTTGGGAGAGGGCCTGGAGCCAGGGTTAGGGCTCTCGTTGGGAGAGGGCCTGGAGCCAGGGTTAGGGCTCTCGTTGGGAGAGGGGCACTCATGGACAGAAACCTTATAAAACATTGCATGATATTTTCTGTGCTGGAAAGGGACACTTGGCTGTACATGGCCGCTCTTGACTCTGACAGCCGCTGACGTGAAGGTAGCAGCTGCGCTTGTCGTTTTTTCAGTGCTGTTAGCCTGGGAGCTCCTTGAGGAATTGAGAGTGATGCGGAGGCTCTTTGGACTGCGTAGCTTCCTCCTGGGGGTTACAGCAGAGCACTTTGCTTCACACACTGCGTCTTGTTGGCTAAGCAGCTCACTGTTCCATTAAGTTAGCGTCGCATTAAGTGTGCAGTATCGTCCCCTCGCGGTCGGCCCTCTCCTGTTGGTCAAGGGCTTGGCTGAACGCCTCGTCTCGTGTGTGTCGAGCAGGGCATGTGTAGACACACGTGTTTGTAAGGTTAGAGTTGCAGTTTCACAACGATGAAGAGGATTCTGTGCGTGTAGAGAAGTGGAGGGGTGCTGAGATGCTATTGGCTGTGTGGGAAGGGCGGTGTCAGGTGGTGCACATTTACATCATCTCTGATATATGCCACCTGTCACTCGCCTCCTGTTTTACTCTTTAATATGTGTTTTTCTGTCTTACTGGAAACTGAAAGACTGATTATTGTGTTTTGTGGTGCTTTCCTTATCTCTGTTGTACTGCTGAAAATGTCATCTTGAAATACTTCAGCATTTAAAAATTTTTTACAGATTACACCTCAGGTGAGCGCCTGGCCTTTTCCTTTGACACACACCTGTCAGCGTTTGGTCCACAGTGTGGATGAGCTGTGGCCCGTGCAGAATCACCACAGAACCGTTCAGTGTCACGACGCTCTGCACACGTGAAGCCGTAACACTCCGCTTTGGCCCACCTTCTGTCTAACAGAGACGAGAGGAACCAGTCGATCATCGTGAGCGGGGAGTCGGGCGCCGGGAAGACGGTCTCGGCCAAGTACGCCATGCGATACTTTGCCACGGTCAGCGGTTCGGCCAGCGAGGCCAATGTGGAGGAGAAGGTGCTGGCGTCCAATCCCATCATGGAGGTAAAAATCGGGGGGTTTTTTAAATGAATCTGGGCTGTGCATGCGCGTCTGTGTGTGTGTGTGCGCGCGGCTGTGTGTGCGCGTGCAGACAGGCCTGTGGGAGAGGAATAAGCTCCTCGGGGCCCAGCACATATGGCATTCAGCTCTTCCTCTGAGCGGAGGCGATTACGTCATCCTGTCTTCCTGTCACCCAACCCCAGACTGGCTGAGAAACGCTATAACACGGGGATGGGGAGGGCTGGGCTGGCAGAGCGGGCATCAGCTCGGGCAGTGTGTGGAACACAGGAGCCAAGCTTAGGGTGTGGCAGGCAGATGGGAGGGTGTGACGTCTCTGACTGAGCAGTGAATCAGACGTGTGTTTGGAAACATGGGAGGGTGCTGAGCGGCTTCCACACGATGACTGAGGGGTAGCGTGTCCACTCCTGCATACAGGGGAAGTGGGTTTTACCCAATATATGGGTTTGAGGGATTTTGTAAATCTTTGGTGTGAAAATGTGCTGTGTTAAGATGTGACTGAAGTTAGTTGACTAATTCACAGGGACGTGTCACCTCTTCGCTTTGTTTTTGTAGTGTTAACTCAAATATTTATTAGTATTGAAATTCTTCTTTTGTAAATCCAGAAATGTATACTTGTCAGGTCCAACCTGTCACAAACTTCTCCTTGTCAGAATAACCCTGTTTTGTAGACCAGAGATTGAAGCAAGAATGTGAATGTGTGCGTGTGTATGTGTCTATGTATGTGTATAGATAAAGTGTGTGTGTGTGTGTGTGTGTGTGTGTGTGTGTGTGTGTGTGTGTTGGAGGATTAGCAGGATTGTGGCATTCAGAGCATGGTTTGCTAACGCCCTGGAGACACTTGCAGTCTGCTTTTTCACTCTGAGTGTCCTCTTAATCAGCCTTGATTAGGATGTAATTAAAATAATAAGGCTAGTTGTCCTGTCAAACTGCAATTGTTCGATGTTTAGTTGAAAAACCTTTGTTTTAGCTTCTTTAAATTAGCACTTTGTCATTTATTTCAGTTAATGGTTAAATAACTGTACAATTATTTACTTTTGAATAATTTGATTACATTCTAAATTACACAAGTTAATACATTTATTAATGCTTTTTTTCCTCCTGCTTGAACCCTGTGGGGACAGAGACACCCCCACCCTGTCCTCATGCTGTGCCTAGCCTGTCACTAACACACCCCCCCGATACGCAAACAGCTCTATAGGGAGTTGGTGCTGAGGTGCTGCTACAGCCCAAGGGGAGGGGCCACACCTGGCAGTGCTGCCACACGGAGTGATGGGGGGGCAGGTTATTAAACAGACTGGGAGGATGGATTTTTAATTATTCAGAATATATTCACTCTTTTCCGTTTCACTGCCTTGGCGCTTCTCACATTAACAAAGTGCTAATTAACGACAGAATCCCTGACAGAGCATGGCCACACTTCCTCATGGTTTAAACTTACTTTTTTTTTCCTTTTGCATTTTTGCACTGGATTAAAGCTGTAAAATACCTGTGTTGGCAGGGTGGTGATGTTCACCAGCTCCTTCAGGGCACATGGAGTTTGTGCTGCTCCTGCTCTGAGCACGTTCATTACTGTGGCGATGGCTCAGCCTTGCTTTCTCAGAATTAGGTAGAATTAATTAAGAGGATGCTACGTTGGAATTAAAATGTAACATTTACTAAAATAGTGATTTTATGTAAATTTGGAATGAAATGCGGTGTTCAGAATGTAACCCATATTGCATTCGGTTGTGATTCTGGACACCTTGGCTCTCCTCCGCTCAACAGTCCTACATGGTGTCGTCCGCCATGACACAACCCCGCTCCACCTCTCTGCTCTTCCTCTGCGTGGTGTCGTCCGCCACGACACAACCCCGCTCCACCTCTCTGCTCTTCCTCTGCGTGGTGTCGTCCGCCACGACACAACCCGCTCCACCTCTCTGCTCTTCCTCTGCGTGGTGTCGTCCGCCACGACACAACCCGCTCCTCCTCTCTGCTCTTCCTCTGCGTGG
>JABJVR010003407.1:0-15956 GCA_025773905.1 Chitala chitala | reverse complement strand
CCACGCACACAGACCCAAGGTGGGAATTGAACCCCAGGCCTGGAGGTGCGCGGCGACAGTGCTAACCACCACGCCACTTAACACAAGCATCATCCGGCCGTCAATGATTCGATTAAATGGTGTATTCTCTCTCAGTGTGAAACACAGTGAGAACACATTTGTTCCAGTGAATGTGAGATGAGTCGGGTGCATTATTAGGCATGACTGTGCCTTGTCCTTCAAGCGTAGCTGCACTGACACAGACTCTCCTGGGCTTCTCTCTTTAACCTTTTGCTAAAAATGATAAGCTATACAGAAGTACTGGGCAGAAATAGACTACAGTAACACACTGAGATAGGCCAAAATGTTAAGCCTGTAACTCATACAGGGTGAATAAAATTGGCATGAACTTCAATTCAATTCAATTCAATTTTATTTTTATATAGCGCCTTTCGCAACAGCATGCCTCAAAGCGCTTTACAGAGAAAGTTGAAGAAATCAATACAAATGAATGAATGAATGAACTTAATGATATTATATCCCTGTTTTACTGCGGGGTGATGATACAAATTCACTGATATGCCCATCGAGCCTGATAACCCGTACAGACTCATTGGTGTCCCCATCAGGACTGGTAACCCCATCATACTCAAGGATATCCCCATCAGGACTGGTAACCCCATCATACTCAAGGATATCCCCATCAGGACTGATAAACCCACAGACTCACCAAAATCCTCGTCAGGACTAATTGAGATAAACCCTCCTAATTTTCTGACATCATCATACCTATAGTATTTCTACTTTCTACAACATTTATAAGCATGCCCATAACATTAGGTTTATACTGGGATGCCAAGAAATGTATACACATTTTACGAAAGGAAAAAACTGTACTAAAATTGTAATTTGTACTCAATATATATACAGTTGTATTGTATTACACTTTAATGAAAGATTGTCTCCAAAACCAAAAACCAAGCAAATTTCATCCTTGATGTTTTCATCTTCGTTTCTAAAATTGTGTTTGTATTATAGGTAAACCTGAGATAAATTCACCAATGAAAATGTTTTAAATTGCCAATGCTTGCTCCATAAGTGTTTCTACATGCCAGATACATGCCAGATACAGATATTGGTGGTGGGTAATTAAATTTTTTTTTTTTTTTGAGCTAATTAATTCAGGTCCTACCCCAAGCCTGAGACAGGTAATGAACAATTGTTTGCCAACTGATTTTTATTTTAATCAAAACAATGCTAATCTCTGTTAAGTATATCTTCATACAAGATAACGCTGAAATTAATGGAAGCCCATTTCCGCTAGAGAGTAAAAAAAAAAAAAACACAATAAGGCATGTTATAAGTCAGAATTCTGACTTTTTATCTCACAATTCTGACTTAATAAGTCAAAATTCCACACTTATTTAATAATGGGGTTCTGTGGTATTGGGCTGTTTTGTAGAAATCCATTATTTCTGTCAATTCAGTGACACTAATATACTGGTCACATGTAAGTCTGCAGAAGGCCTCAGTCATTTCCAGCTTTGTGCTAATGAGGAATTGGCCTCATATAGTTCTGAGGTAGGCCACATTAATATTCCAATTCTGTCATAATGAGGTATTAATCACATGTAATTCAATAGTAGCCAACACTAAAATGCAGGCTCCTTGATAATTCAGTAACATTAAAAAATAATTTTGTGATATGCTACAGTGATTTACCAGTTTTGTGGTAATGAGGTATTGATTTCATGTAGATTTATGAGTGGTTGCAGCAGTTTGCTGGCTATGTGCTAATGGCATGTTGTCTACTTCACTTCTCTGTCATGCCTCAGCCTGTCATGCCCCTCTGTCCTCTAGATGTCGTCCCCTTCCCCTGTTTCCTTGTTATTCTACTTGTAGTTCCACATGCTAATTGTTTTAATTTCCTTGATGTTTCCACCTCTTCTCACTACTCCTTTCACTCCTTTGCCAGTTGTTGTATGGATTGTGGCAGAGTAACCCATGTGCATGCCTTTTTGCTTATATGTTAAACCCGTTGTGTCTTCCTGCAATTAGACTCAATCTCGCTTCTGTTTCTCCATGGAAATCATTACAGTAACAGACTGCGGCATTTTTCCAGGTATACGGTGAGGAGATACTGGCAGCATTTAGAGCAGCAATAACTGCTGCTGTTGAGATCCTCACACATAAACTGTTTACTGTACAGTATGTGCAGCTTTATTTGTTACTTTTTATATACTTATGATAATTCTGAATGCACTTTGTTTTGTAAAATTTATGACACAGGGGCCTGTGAGATTTTAACTGCCTGACTTAAATCTTGGATTTCTTGAACCCATACAGGATATCTGGGTGCAAGTGTTCTCATTATTTTTAATCTGTTCAGAAACGGGAGTCTTGGAAATTTCATGTTAATAGCAGTGCATTTGTCAAACACCACTGTGTTATGTAACAAAAATAAATGGAAAGCAAATGACAAATATAATTACGTACTAATTCATCATAATAAATTTCTAGTTGGGTTTTTGCTCTGTGTTCAGTTGTCCATGCTGCCAGCAACATATTGCATTTGTTCATTTTTTATTTTGAGCCAGCTCTGTTTTTTGTTAGACTGTCTGTTATTCATTTATTTTGTTATATGCAGTTTAATTTATTAACTTTAGTTCACACTGCCACATAACAATGCACAACATTTTGGCATTTTTGGTTTCTTTATTATTTATGCAATTCTCGTTTTCATTTTTGCACTATAAACCTTCTTATGCTTTTTCTTTCCTCCTGTCACAATTCTATATCTAAAGTTTTAATACATCATACATTCTGTTCATTGTGACAATGCTATGTATGTATGTAGTTCATTTGGAATATTACAGACACTTTGTGAGATATTTAGGCAAATGTCAGTGTATATACCAAAAGTATATACACTGCCAAAAGTATTGGGACTCCTGCCTTTACACACACATGAACTTTAATGGCATCCCAGTCTTAGTCCGTAGGGTTCAACATTGAGTTGGCCCACCCTTTGCAGCTATAACAGCTTCAACTCTTCTGGGAAGGCTGTCCACAAGGTTTAGGAGTGTGTCTATGGGAAGGTTTGACTATTCTTCCAGAAGAGCATTTGTGAGGTCAGGCACTGATGTTGGACGAGAAGGCCTGGCTCACAGTCTCTGCACTAATTCATCCCAAAGGTGTTCTATCAGGTTGAAGTACAGGCCAGTCAAGTTCCTCCACCCAAAACTTTCTCATCCATGTCTTTATGGACCTTGCTTTCTGCACTGGTGCACAGTCATGTTGGAACAGGAAGGGGCCATCCCCAAACTGTTCCCACACACTTGGGAGCATGAAATTGTCCAAAATGTCTTGGCATGCTGATGCCTTAGACATTCCCTTCACTGGAGCTAAGGGGCCAAGCCCAACCCCTACAAAATATCCCCACACCATAATCCCCCCTTCACCAAACTTTACACTTGGCACAACGCAGTCAGGCAAGTACCGTTCTCCTGGCAACCACCAAACCCAGACACGTCCATCAGATGCCAGACAGAGAAGTGTGATTCATCACTCCAGAGAACACGTCTCCACTGCTCTAGAGTCTAATGGTGTTGTGCTTTACACCACTGCATCTGACACTTTGCATTGCACTTGGTGATGTAAGGCTTGGATGCAGCTGCTCGGCCATGGAAACCCATTCCATGAACCTGTCTACACACTGTTGTTGTTTTTATCTGAAGGCCACACAAAGTTTGGAGGTCTGTAGCTATTGACTCGGTAGTTATTGGGACAAAAGAACTTCAGCATGCACTGACCCTGCTCTGTCATTTTACGTGGCCTACCACTTCGTGGCTGAATTGTCATTGTTCTCAGTTGCTTACACTTTGTTATAATACCACTAACAGTTGACTTTGAAATATTTAGTAGTGAGGAAATTTCACAGATGGACTTATTGCACAGGTGGCAACCTTTCAGAGTACCACGCCTGAATTCACTGAGCTCCTGAGAGCGACCCATTCTTTCATAAATGTTTGTAGAAGCAGTATGCATGCTTAGGTGCTTGATTTTATACACCTGTGGCCATGGGGGTGATTAGAACACCTAAATCCAATGATTTAGAGGGGTGTCCATACTTTTGGCAATATAGTGTATGATGTTTGTTGATGTGGTTAGTGTGTTAATCCAATCTGACCATAAATGAAATAGATTTCTTTTTATGTGTATCCATGCCATGTAAAAACATACAGGAAAAACATCAGAGTGCTTTTATAAGTGTTGTCATTTAACAAGGAAAAATAATTGAGGACAATTTCTGGAAGAAACAAGAAATTAGGCCATATTAGCCTACCTTTTCAAGGAAAATGTAAACCATGACATCCATTAGTTGCCTTAGAACAGCTCTTTAACAGAGATGTCTACCTACCCATAATTCCCATCTACTGGTTATCACCATATGGACACTAACAGTAATAACCTCTATACATGATTTACATGTGACTACTGAATTTCTTTTAAATTCTGATTTTACATATTCTCAGAAGCTGGAAGATACCAATACTTCAAATATAAAAGGCAAGGGTAAAAATATGACAAAATATTTTTGGCAGTAAAGTTGCCATTTAATGAGATCCTTCTGGTATAATTGTCTTGTAAGTCAACCTTTCACTACTGACTGGAATGTTATGCTATCACTGTAATACATTCTGTACACTATGGTAGTAATGTTTTATGTAAATTTTAAAGCCACACAATATACTTTAATATATTTGTTGTGTAGTCAGAATTCCATGAAGGAAAACGTTTTATTATTTTCAGTAGTTCTTGTTTTGTGAGGGCTTGTTTCACATAAATGGGATTATTGCCCTTTTGGCTGTGATCTCCAGTCACATTTTCTAATACGAGTTGATAGATAATTTTTAAATCCTTCATGCTTTGTTGGGGTAACAGGAAAGTTGTTGCAGTGAATATTTATGTAGGTCACAGAAAAAGTTAGTGCATCTCATGAAAACCACGATGCTGAAAATATGCACTTATCTGAGCATTGTCTCCCCGTTCACACGTGTCCTATATTCAGCCTTTGACGGCTGATCACAGAGCTTTTGGCTTCCTGTTTTGCCCTAAACCTCCAGGATGCAGTTAGGCCCCTGCATGATGATTCTTGCATTTAAAGAACATTTCCTTGCTTTTAAAGGGAAAGGTTTCAAAGTAGGACATCTCAGTGTTTCAAGCTGTAAGATATACATAACAGCTTGCTCAGTTATTGTGAAGTAGTTAACGTTTGTATTATTCTTAATTTAAAGAATAACTTGTTCAAGTCTGATGCCTATTCCTACTCATCGCTTCTCATGCTGAGATGAACGAAAAACCAAGCTGTTTCATGACATGTCCGTCCATGTTTGGTTCAACAGTCATATATATGCTATATATGCATAAAAGATGTGTGCCACACTGTGACTCCTAATTGTTATTCCCGTTGGCTAAACTTACTATTATAAATAGTTTGAATTCACAGTAATTTCATAAACACGTATTCACTCCCGCTTCGTTTCTGTACCATTTCTTGTGTTTCTCCTGCCACAGAAGGGGGTACCATTGCTTTTTGTTCCTAGTGTGCAGATGTGATGCTACGTTGAAAACTGTAAACATATAGGTCTTATTAGCCCTTAATGTGTGATGTCCTGTTCAGAATGTGTCCTGTCTAATGCCAGCACTTCACCACAAGCCTGAGTAGAAACAAGTGCTGAACAACATTATTGTTTTTCAATAACTAGGCATCCAGTCCAGAATATGGTAATCTGAGTCATATTGTAGAAAGATTATCTTTTTTTTCCCCTTGCACCTATAAAAATGATAAAAGACTCCTAGCTATTGAGCTAGAGGTAAATTATCATTGTAATTAATAGCTACAATTAAGTTCTTTTGTCTCAAGGGGCAGTTATTCACACAGAAAGGTTGACGTATGAAGGCTCTGCATCAATCAGCCCCTGTTTTATGCAGTATATGACACTGAAACATGATATGAAGAAATACCAATAGCTGTTTTGGGAGCAAACTTAGAAAAGTGTTCTGGTGGTACCAGGCTACCACACAGAATCCTGTGTAATGGGGGCGGCTCTGCTGAGAAAACATGTTTAGACGCAGCCCACACACTGTTACCAGAAAAGAGGATTAGCCAGCTGAGCTGAAGACCTGAGTCTTCTGCTTGGGGAGCTAATAAAGCTTGTCTTGAAAAACCACAGGTTACCACTGTAGCAGACTTGCGTACCTCAGCAGATTGTGCTCTGTGCTTTGGTCCTCCTTCCATCCTCACCCACAGCGTTCTGTTGAGGTAAATGGGCAGAACCCAAAGTAGAACATTCAGACATGTACATGGTAAGTACGTGGTATGTACGTGGCATGTTTTAGCTCTTATTTTGTGGTGTTGTTACACTGTTATACTGTAGTGACTGTAAACTTGGCTACACTTAGTTTCTGTCCTCCAGATGGTTGTAACAGAGTTTAATGATGGTCTCCTTGCAAAATGCAACAAGAACAGTGGGATATGTGTGCTAAGGAAACATTCACCAGCACCTTAATCAGTGATGTATTTGTTCATTATTCAGCAGTAATATTTACCGTAAGGGCGGAAATGTGTACTCAAAGTGCTTCACAAGTCATTACTGCTGTCAGAACCAGCTAACCCAAGGATGAGCAGACAACAGTGGTGACACCTGTGTTAGAAACTGTGCTGACAGCTGTGCTGGAGACTGTTGATTGCAAGTTGATAAATGTTATGCTTTTCTGTCCTATAATTGCTGTCAAACAACTTTTGTTATGTCCATCACCTTCTTTTGCCTTTTGCATCACTCAGATTTTAAGCAACTGCTAAACAACTGTTCATTATGACAAACCAACATGAATCATGTTGATCATGTCCTGACCTTCTCAGTCACCCTGAAGAAGAGTCGCTCTTCTGTTTTTTACATGTCGTACTAATGCACGAGTGTCACAGACATCAAACGTGTGCTGTCGACCACACTGTCTGCCCCTGTTTATGGATGTCTTTTCCATAGATATAAAGTCCAGATGTCACTTTAGTTCTTACTGAAACACTAGCCAGTTTAGCAGTCTTTGTGACTGAAGCTCCTGTCATCCATGCCTCAAAAATGAACTCAAAGTCACTTAGATCTGTTCCCATTGATCCCATCTTGATCCATAATCAGAATCAACTGGCTTGCTCAACATGTTTATACGTAACGCAGAGCATGATTGAATGTTAATTGCTCAACCGTACCATGCAGTGCCTCTGTGTGGAAGCATATGTACACATTATGTTTCTCCACCCATTTACTGAACTGAACTGAGCTAAATTGAACTGAATTTAATTGAACTAAATTATGCTAATGTCTGTGCTGAAAACTGTTGTAATGTTTAAGATGGTAACTGTCTTGATGGTAGTCAGGTCCTGAGTGACTATTAGAACCTATATAGTAACACTGACTACTGCATGCAACATGGGGAAACAGCACTTTGGTTCTTACGGCTTTACTTCTCAAACCTGCTGAAAATCACTCACGGAGGGTAACACGGTAAAACTGGCACAAATTGCACCACATGTTTGTAATAAAAAATAGGTCATTTTGTAAACACAAATGCAATTCTGAAAACGCCTTTGCAAACAGATTTTAATTACCCCCTTATCAAATTATAGAGGAAAACAGTGAGATGACTTTTAGATATTCTAGCAAATGGAACCAAGAGTCCACAAAAGTAAACGCAAACATTTTTAAGCATTTAAGGACAAACACTAATCCAGCTAAATTAGAAATGGGCAAATGAAGTGGATTGATAAAAGGGATACTGCTATAAATACAGAAACAGTAAAAATTATACTGGACAGAGTTTGTCTCATGACAGTTTAGCTCACTATTATTATTATTATTATTATTATTATTATTATTATTATTGAGACATGACCTGTGCTTTTGGCCTTTTGTGTAATTAATTGTTAATAGGGGTCAGGTAAATTAGCTCATCTCTCAGGATAAAATGTCTGTACATCACTGCCTCTGCTCCAAGGCTACATACACACCTGAAAGGTTCATATGCTTTATAAAGTGCCTCAGTCAACACCTGTTTTGTAATTGTATATAAATGTATATATTGTATAAATCTTATTTCTATTGAAAACTTTTGCTCCAAAAAGGTTTGTAAATTTTCATACTTTGGCTTTAACAGTAATTTTGTTCTCAAAAGCATTACATCTCACTTTTTTCTCTTTAAATAAAACTAGTAATTCTATCTTTATTTTTATTTAAAACATTACAGTGCTGAAAAAGCCTTTTCAATGAAAAGTAGGTGTTAACATGCACCATATGCATTATTTGCTTTCACTGTGCTTTTTCAATAAACTGTATTATGCTCAGTCATAAGAGGTGATGTCAAAAGAACACATCTCACAGGAGCTGAAGTCATGTGACCTCCATGTCCCTCTCATACATAGCCTTGCCTTTGTGGATTTGTTTGTGCCAAACTAAGCACAGGTATTTGTATCCTAATGAGCACCAAGTCCTGACATTTAGTATTCAGTAATTCTCAGGAAACCTGGATGCACAGGGAAACATGGCATAGGTGTATAATCCAAGTCAGACCCCAGAATACAAAGAAGTTTTAATACTGCTTCACAAAGCCTGAACAAAGTGTGTTTGTGGGTGTGTGTGTGTGCATGCAGAGGCCCTGCACGTGTTTGAAAATACACAGGTACCATGCCTTCATGTTTGTGTGTGCGCGCGTGTGTTCACATGCATGGGCAGAGGATGGGGCCATGGGGCCTCAGGCACCAGAGAGGTAGTGTGGTAATTATGAAATTAATTCTGACCACGCTGATGCATGCAGCTATGATTACTAGGAATCCATCTGGCTGGGACTGCAATTCTCTACTTCCGTTCAGGCTCACAGCAAGTGGGCTGGCACCTAATGAGGCAGTTACTGCCAATAACATATGCTTTATTCTGTGCGTACCACCAACGCATACACAAACACTGAACTAAAACTGTCTCTGAAGCTGAATTTTAAAGCACTTCAGCTTCTGGCCTAGTCACCATGGAGATGAGGTGTCACTGGGTTATATGTCAAGATTTGCAGTCAGAGCTGCTGAAACAGCTGTACGTTCTGATGAGATTTCAGAGTTTACAAGCACAACCCAAAGGTATGTAAAACATTTAGACAGGTGGACACTGTGAATACACCCAAATACAAAATTTATGCATTAACACTATTGGTCAGTTATAGTTTTATGTTATATTGTTAGGAAGCCTCATTGTTTAACTGCAGAACTGCGATTTCTGCTGCCCCCACATTTAGCACAGTGTAGTAAAAGAAGTTGAGTTCGTTCAAGCAAGATTTGTGACATATCACTGTATCTTTATGGGTTTTGCTGTGGCTCATGGATATCCTGGTCAATATGGAATGTGGCAGAGAGCCTGGTGCAAATTATTCTACTCTTTGAATCATATTTGTAAGGTGTTTATTTGACTTCTGCAGCAACCTTTAAAAAAGTGTACAATTGAAAGGTCAGCCAATTATTGCTGACAAGCCAGGGCCATAATGATGCCCCTTTGAAACTGTTGATTGAAGGCAGAGTACAGGAAGCACTTTCACAGACTGCATTTCATTATGGCAACTGGAATCAAACTACAGGAAGAACTTACACAGACAGTGTTTCATAATGGCACCTGGGCTCAGTCTACAGGAAGCCTCATAAAGCAGACTACAGGAAACAGATTATGCTTCATAGCGGCACCTGGACTGAAATGCCAGGATGCAGTTATGTAGACTGCCTAAATAGAATCATAATCCACCTGTCAATATATTCAACAAATGCATGTTAATTGTAATAATAATGTCTAAATGTATACAATCATTTTATAATGGACTAGCCTTTTGTTATTCTGAAATTGCCTTCCCTTGTCTAAGGGCTCTTTTATGTTTACAGAGCAGTGAGCATTTCTATTCTGTTTACCTAACAATCAATGAGATCTTGCACAAGACCAGAAGAAATCATTTAGTAGTTACTCTTTGTTTGATATCAGAACAGATAAAAGTCTCCAAAGGGACTACTCTTCCCTTCCCTGCTTTCCTGTGTGATCCGTGTGGCAGACGGGTTGTGTACAAAAGTTCACTCTGGAGTCTGGCCATGCCTTTGTGTTGGCTGGGCTGTGGCCTGTGTTGTAAATGTAATTAACCCTCATTCTCTGTTAGGGCCCTGGAACCCTGTGTGTTCCTACACTCTCGCTGCTTGTCATAGTCAAAGACTAACCACTCCCTCCAGCTTTTCTCTAGCCTCCAGCTTTACCACTGTGAGGCCATTTGAAATTAAAGATGGCAGCTGCATTTCAATTGCAGATCTGATGAGAAAGAATGTTTGGCAAGCGACTGTGTTTATATGGATAATGACAACAGAAATCAGAGGACACAGATGATGTGGCATCTCTGTGAGTGTCGTGTATCACCTCAAATCTCCAGGGTTATGGGATTGATTCAAGCCTTGGTTGTGTATTTGTGTAATGCCTGTCCTCAGCTGTGACTCATCAAGTTTACGGACATGAACACATGCTAACAATGCACCCCTTCAGTTCAGTACCCAAACTCATTTTACCAGATCACAATCCCCTGAAGATGAAGCATGCCTGGTCATTGTTAAATACTTTGCTCACAACCTGTGTAAGATACTCATTACTCCCGTGAAGTGTCGTGTTTTCACTGTGATTCTCAGTATTTTTGGTTTCTTTTCTCTTAAGGCTTCAATTTCTCAGATTATGTTTATCTGACTTGCTGTGACCCTGTGGATGTTATAACCTGTCCTTTCTGCATGACTACAATTTTTGGATTACATATTTTGGCTGTGTTTATCTCCCTGGATTTTTTGACCGCTGTTTACCTGACTAAGAATATTGGATTTTGGACTCAGGCTAACTTTATGAATAAAACATTGTAGTCTGCTCTGCAATTGAATCCTTTCTGTCTCTAAGTGGTATCATTACATTTGGTAAAGTCTATATATTTTTCCCTGTACCTTTATATGTTTTCTTCTGTTTTCCTCCCACAAATCAAAGAGTTGCAGATGGTTTGTGTGTGTAAATATGCCCTATCATTTACATGTTTGGACCGGTGCACTGGAATTCCATCTGCCTAACAAGTCATCATAATTTAACATAAGTGCAAATCATATACATATATACTGTGCATATAGACCAATCAGTCATAACATTATGACCACTTGCCTAATATTGAGTAGGTCCTGTATTTGCCATCAAAACAGCCCTGACTTGTCAAGGCATAGACTCCGCTAGACCTCTGAAGGTATACTGTGGTATCTTGCATTAAGGTATCAGTAGCAGATCCTTTAAATCCTGTAAATTGTGAGATGAGGCCTCCATGGATCCAACTTGTTTTTTTAGCATATCCCACAAATGCTCGATTGGAGATCCTCACACGCATCAATAAAATACAATAAAACTTTATTATCATTGTATTAGAAAAACAACAAACTGCTGTTTAGCAGCTCTCAATATTTGGCAATATACACATAATAGTAGAAGTCACAGAATCACAAATAACAATGAACTCAGTGTGGTAATATATACAAACTTGTGTTCAATGAGCCTTGGCTGCCCATGACCCTGTTGCGGGTTCACCAGTTTTCCTTCCTTATACCAATTTTGGTAGGTCCTGACCACTGCAGACCAGGACCATCTCACAAGAGCTGTAGTTTTGGAGTTGTTCTGACCCAGTTGTCTAGCTATCACAATTTGGCTCTTGTCAAATTTACTCAAATCCTTACACTTGCCCAGCCCATTTTTTCTGTTTCCAACACATCAACATCAGAGACAAAATGTTCACTTCCTGCACCCTATATCCCACCCACTCCCAGGTGCCACTGTAATGAGATAATCCATGTTGTCCACTTCACCTGTCAGTGGTCATAATGTTGTTGATGGCTGACCACAGTATATATGTTTCATTTCTTTCAATTTATTTAATCCCTCAGAAAACTGCCGACTATTAACGTCTTTGCCGTTTTCCCTGTTTTTATTAAATATATCAGGACTATATTGTAACGTCACCAACAACTACATGTATAATGTAACAGGACATAAATTTACAGTGAAAATTTGTCAAATACGTTATATTTTAATTACATGGCAACCCTGCAGATCTTGGTGTTGTCAGACCTGGAAATGGACGAGATGGACACATGACACCAGCATAAGAAAGTAGTGACAATGAGGTTAATGGTACTGAGTACAAATGACTGGAATCCCCTAAGGTACATACAGGTGTGCTATCACCTGTTCATAATGTATGGAATTATGCAATTTACAACAAAAAGCCACATGGAATGCTATCATGAAGGATTTTTCTACTTATATAAATCGCAACACACTGCAATCTGCAAACAAATTCCATGCGGCTGTTCTTTCTGTTCTGCTAGCTGTTTACCTGATACATTGATAGGTGGGTCACTGTCACAACAAATTAAAAAATCACCCTCTGACCTCCCCATCTGTCCTACCTCAGAGGAGCTCTTCGGCTCCAACTGGCCAGCGTAATGTCTGAGCTGGAAAGAGGACGCAGCCAAACATAAGATCGCTTCAACCCCAGAAAAACAGTTGGCAAAAATTTCATTTCTCTGTCAGATTTTTAAAAAGCTATTTAAAATTTTACAGGAGGAAAACTTAATTTCATTTCAGAGCAAAGTTAATCTACTGCAGCACCTTGAAAAATCACTAAGTGAAAGTAGTTAATCATTACTTTTTTTCTTTTTGCATATTCAGTAAAGAACACAAATTTTTAAGTTTTAAGAACCCTCTGAAACTTTGATTTTAAGGGTTTGAGTCCGTACTTTACACAATAGGCAAATACCAGTACTTTGATTAGCCATCAGTGAATTCCATACTGTGTTCTACCTCGCAAAATAATACAATTCTCATATTATTACTAATGAGGATCTTTCCTGGATAGTAACAGGGACTGTCCAGACAAGGTGAAACATTTGTTTCACTTAAATTTTTATGGTTCTTGTGTAATTTTGTGGTGCTGATTATTATGATACTATTCATTGTCACATAGCATCAATGTTTTAGTGTATATTTAGGTCAACTGTTATAGAACTATCATTAATTATGAAATATTGCTATGTACAGATAAGTTTTTGTACTAATTTTATGTTTTTTACATATTTTACTTTTGCAAGGATAGGAACATTCTAGTTTCTGTAACATTGAATGTTCTATAATATTCTAATGCTTTCTGGAACATTCCAGAACACTGTTGAACATTCTTGTAGTCTCCTGAACATTCTAGTCAAACCTTCCTTGTGGGTATATAAAGTCTGCTATTTGTCAGTCTGAAAGTACTTAAATAGCAGTAACAGTGATATATCAGTTAGCATTTCTTATAGATAATAATGTCCTCTGGACATTGTAAGATACCAGCTGACTGTTATATGTGGACATTATATTGGTCCGAAACAAGTAAAATGTACTGTTTCCAGAGGCATGAAATATTACACTGCATATGAAAAAGTACTTTGGCATGCAGATTGACAACCAGGACAAGTCATGGGCACCTCATGTAATCTGCGATTGCTGCAAATCCATGCTGAAGGATGAATGCGAGTTAGCGGGAAATGTCTGCCATTTATGATTCCAGGAATCTGGTGAAAACAGACGAACCATCAAAGCAACTGTTACTTCTGCATGGTGGACTCAACTAGTTATAAAGACCTAAAGATAAGAGGAAACTATATTATCCAAATATCCCATAATCTATTGCACCAGTACTGCATGATGAACACCTGCCTATTCCAGTTCCTTCATCTTGTGAGTTTGCAAATGAAGCGGGCATGGAAATATCAGATATTGATGATGTCTGGGAAAAAAAGTTTCTGTCCAGACTGAAGGAATGGAATCCAAATTTCAAAGTACCGAAAAAGACGTACAGCCCAGTTCTTTTCAAAGGAAGAGTCACTGCTTCTGCCCCAAAATAATGGGGCTGTTTGAAGAAATAGGTATAAGACACCAACCAGACCAGTGGCATCTGTTTGTTGACAGCTCTGCAAGAAGTATGAAGGCAGTTTTGCTTCACAATGGTAACCAGTATCCCTCTGTCCCTGTTGGTCATTCTGTACACCTGAAAGATTACCAATACTTTAAAACTTTGCTGCAGAAGATCAAATATGATGATTACAAATATCAATCAATCAATCAATCAACCTTTATTTATGTAGCACCCTTACTACAACTTAAGTTGATCAAAGTGCTTTACAGGATTAAAAACAAAACGAATAAAAATAAATAAATAAATTAAAATAAAATAAAACAATGTCTATGTAAACTAAAATCTCAATAAAACAAAGTAAAATTTAATAAACACAGATGCAGAAAATAATACAGTGATGTTAACAGTCAAAAGCCATTCTGAATAAGTGGGTTTTAAGTTTGGCTTTAAACAGGGGCAGTTCAGTGATCGAACGTAACTCAATGGGCAGAGTGTTCCAGTGTTTAGGACCGGCTACTGCAAAGCAGCGATCACCCCACTGTTTGCACCTTGACCGTGGGACGTCTAGTAGATGTTGGGCAGCAGAACGCAGGGCTCTGCTGGGTTTGTGAAAGCTTAGAGTCTCACAGAGATAAGTAGGTGCCAGGCCATTGAGTGCACTAAAAACAAACAACAAAAGCTTATACTGAATCCGGAAGTGAACTGGGAGCTGGTGAAGGGCATACAGGACAGGTGTAATATGTTGATATTTGGAGGTGTTAGCCAGCAAGCAAATAGGATGTTTTTAAGATGCTGGGGATTCTGCTTGGACTGCAGGGTGGATACACTAAATGTCCTTGTTTCCTCTGTTTACGGGACAAGCAAAAACGGCTGACAAGAGAAGACTTGCAGCCATGTACCCACAATGTGAAGCATAATGATGCCAGTGAACAAAATTTTGCATCCTCCACTTTACATCAAATTGGGACTATTAAAGTAGTTTGTTACAACATTAGATCACAATGGTAAAACATTTAAAGAAATGTGATCAATGTTTCCCAAGCTAATGCTGAAGTGATGGCTGGTGTGTTTGTTGGACCATGGGTGAAACAGATTTTTATCTGAAACATTAGAGAACAAAATGACACAGGTGGAAAAGAGAACCTGGAGTGGATTTAAGAATGCTGTCACTGGTTTTCTGGGTAACAACAAAGCAGAAAACTTCAAGGATCTTGTTGTAGAACTGCTTGACAGTTACTATAATTTAGAATGCAGAAAGTCACTCAAGCTGCACTACTCACACTCACATCTCAACTTCTTTAGACCAAATCTTGGTGCTGTTAGCGAGGAACGTGAAGAATGGTTTCATTAGGACATAGAGCTGACGGATAAAAGATATCAGGGAAGGTGGGATGAAGTGATAATGGGTGACTACATCTGGAACTCGGTTTGTGAGGACAGTACTAGTCATAAAAGACAAAAACAATCCAACATATACTTCTGAAGTTTTGTAAGACTCACTTTCAGTAACTGTTTATGTTACACTGTTGTTGTTAGCATGGTATTATGAATGTACCATGTCATTTTTATGCATGAGTAATAACAAATTAGCTTGTACAAGTTGTCAGTATATTTTTTTAGTTTTTATGAGCGCTGTTAACGATAGAGAAACATTTATGAAACATCATAAAGAAACATTAAAAACAAAAGCGAAACACCATTTTTATAAAAATTTGTATCACTTTGTTATTTTTTTTGAATTAAGCATTTCCAGTCTTGTCCAAGTTTCAGATTCAGTTTTATGTGTATGTTCGTTGATGGGTATGATAAGATTAATAATATTATACTGTATTACTGTATTGGAGTTTGCATGTTTTCCCTGTGCTTGGTGGGTTTTCTCCGGGTGCTCCGGTTTCCTCCCACAGTCCAAAAACATGCAGGTTAGATTGATTGGTGTGTCC
>JABJVR010003406.1:0-15957 GCA_025773905.1 Chitala chitala | reverse complement strand
GGAGTCAAAAGCGAACTACTCAGTCACGTCAAGTCTCGCAAGCTACGGTACTTTGGACACGTCATGCGGAAGTCAGTAGATAACATTGAAGGGAGCATAATGACAGGACTAGTTGAAGGAGTCAGACGTCGAGGAAGGCCAAGAATTTGCTGGTTTGACAACATTACAACATGGACAGGTCAATCTGCAACAAATTTGCTTCAAGTTTCCCGCAACAGAGAACGTTGGTCGGCAATTACTCATTCATGCAGCCAACTGCCGCTAAGCGACGATGGCGAATTGACATGACATGGCATGACATGTGCATCATCCTGGAGCAGTCACTGGAGTGGAATTTGCCACTGTACATCAATTTTATAGATTATGAGAATGCGTTTGACAGCATAGACAGACAAACCTCCTGGAAGCTGCTGAGACATTATGGGGTGCCAAAGAAAATTACCAACATCATTAAGAACTTCTACAAAGGAACAACCTGTAAGATGGTCCATAGCTGATAATTTACAGATGCTTTCCAGGTGCAGATGAGAGGCAGACAAGGATGTTCGTTGTCACTAATCCTATTCCTGCTGAAAACAGACTGAAAAATGAAGACATCTACAGCCTAGAAGCAGAATGTCATTCATTTCACACTCTGGACACAACTGGACTGCCTTGAATTTGCTGACAACCTTGCCCTCCTCTTTCATACCCAGCAACAGATGCAGGAAAACACTAGCACCATTGTGAAAAACTCAGCACACCTGGGCCTCAACATTAACAGAGGGAAGAGCAAGGTGTTGAAGGACAACATTGCCAACACAACCCCCGTTATGCTTGAAGGAGATGTGATAGGTAAAGCTTTCCACTTCTTCTATCTCAGTAGTATCATTGACAAGCAGGGTGGGACAGATGTTGAGGTTCAAATTCAGATTGGCAACGCAAGGACAGCATTCCACAAGATGAAAAATGTCTGGGGTTCCAAAGACCTGACAACTAACATCAATAACAGGATCTTTAACAATATGGTGAAGCCAGTTCTGTTCTACAAAGCTGAGATCCACTGTCACCTTCATCAACACCTGCCTTAGGAGGATCCTCTGGATTCACTGGCAAGAACCTTATTAACCAAGAGCTGTGGCAGCGAATGGGTCAACAGATGAAGAGATGCTACACAGATGGTGGAGATGATTGGATACACCCTCCGGAAGGCCCCATCCTGCACTGTAGGAGAAGAGGATGTCGTAGAAACTCGTGATCTAGATGTTGACATGTAGAGGACAGGCCACACCTGAGGACAGTTGTAAAGGATGGCCCATGACTGAGATGCAGCCATCAAATTCACAATACCTAATAATATATATATTTTTTACAAAACACAATACAGTTGATCAGTTTCAACTCTAAATATGTTGTATATATGCTCTATTCTATTGAATTTATGTCAAGAAGGATTTGTAAGTCATTGCATTGTTTTTATTGACATTCTACAAAATGTAAATAAAACATTTTTGTAACTGGGGTTGTACCTATGTTCAACAGCTGCAGCCTGTCATGTAATGGCATCCAATTAATAGCATACATACAGTAATGTTCAATAGGACAGAAATATGGTCAATATGTCAGAAATAACACTCCTTTTGAATTTACCGTTTAACGCCATTACAGACCTAAGGGTGGAGTTTAAATAGTTATATAAAATATGTAAAGTACACAAAGGCATAAATGTACTGTCTTTTAACAGATTAAACATTTATTCGTCACTTATACAATTATACATGTAGTGAAAAATAATGATACCATCAGTCTAAAAACAGATGTAATAGCCTATTTCAAATTAAATTATAATCGCAAATTTAATTCAAAATTATTCATATCCACTGACTTCTAAAAGAACTGAAATAAGCCACTGTGCAAAATTATAACCAGACAATGAATAATGTATTCAAGATATTTTAGAAATTTAATTCATTAGTTGTAAACCGTTGAATATACAAATAGTAGTTATACACCTACAAATAAAGTGAAAATTATAGCGCAGATTATACCGCGAGTGTTACTAATAATTGAAAATGTATGACGTTAGCACTAGTACTAAAACAAACGTTAGAATTTAATGAAAGCAAAATGATTTGAAAACTGGCTATGCACCCTTTTATGGTCATTCGAATGATCAGTTAATGTTGAAGTAACTTGATTTCAGTTAATTCTAACAATATCAAGTTTATTTAAAAAGAAAAAAATTATATATATTTCATATATATCTTTTTTTATTATATATATATATATATATATATATATGAGTTCAAACTGCCAGAAGATAATCTGGGGGACGTCGCATATTGAACGCGCAGACTCGCTACCGCCCACAAAACTTTCAAAGACACACATGGTCAGGTCGAGGCTGGCGGGAAGATCTGTGGGGGTTAGCAACTGCCGAAAAGCACGCCTGTAGTACTCCAGGAAACTACGTATACGGTGAGTTTTGTAAATGGCACCAAAAATATGTTGAACTGTACATATATTTTGTATAGCATATCTTCTAATATTTTAGAATTTTATTTATGAATTCATTGGTGGTTTCTGCATTTGAAGTATTTCCATTAGCAAACAATAACAACTCTTAAACATTTAAACTGTCTATGTTAAATACAGTTGTAACTGATGCACAACGGTTATATTTCACACTTTATCAACATAATTAGTTGGACAAATTAGAGTGACGGGCCAAGATAGTAAAATTGCATGAGTTTGTGTGCGTAGTTCAACTGTCATTCAAACGTTCATAATTCAAATTTGCGTTTTTTGTCACGAGAGCTTACGTTATCGTAGAACCAGAGAAAAAAATAGAAGTAAATGGGCGTGGCAGGAAACGGATTTTTTTTTTTTTTTTTTGCTGCAATGATTAGTGCGACAGAAACGGTAAAAATTCAAAAAACAACGTATTCAGTTGTGTCGTAAATGTGCTTATGGTAACGATGTAGTTCAGCGTTAAACGTATTAGTTTAGGGATATGGAAAAACATTAATTTTTTAAATGACCAAGTCGATAGACTAGTTTTCAAGTGGTATGGTCGAATTCACGTTTATTGGTCGTAACCAGTTCTGTTCTCTGTCAATTGTAAAAATGTTTAATCATTCGTTTGTCATATATATATATATATATATATATATATCCTAGATAGGTGATGAAACTCCTAATGGATCACAAGACTGATCATTGTAGCTTCGGAGAGCTTTGAAATAATTACAGAAGTAAATTTTTTTTATTAATTAGAAAAAAATCTAATTTTTGCAGAGTACAAAATGTATGTGGTTTTTGCAGAACAAATTTTGACAACACGGCTTTTAATTTTCCTTCTTTTCCCCTAGTGTACCTTACGCTGAGCCCAGGGTTCTCATTTCAGGCCACTTCTCATCAGAACACATTGTCAAACGCTTTTGTTAACATCCATTACATGTCCACTGGAAAGAAAACAAGCCACATACCTAGATAATGCTTAATGATGCTATATTGTGAGAATAGGAGTTCAAACAGTCATAATTGTTTTTAGACCTGAGCCTCCACATAGGATACGTTAGAGCAGACCAGGATATCATGCGGGCCACATCTGGCCTGTCCCTCACCGGCCTGTGCAAAATCATTGGGAAATTAGGAACTGAACAAAAATGGTGCGCTCACTGCTTTTATTTTGAAGGCGACCTTTTTATTCCCCCAATTTACACGTTTGGTGTGTCTGCGAGCATAAGCAAGCTGCTCGTAAACAACTGTTTACAAGAGAAGCTATTTGGCTGTTAGACCAAGAATCAGTATATTTACTGTTATTGATCTTGTGCCATGTACAATGAAATTAGGTGCCTCTTCTGGTGCAAATAAAAACATGTATAAAAAATAACACAAATTAACATAAAACACACACAACTATTCCCAGATTACCTGTATGATACTCTTACCTGTAGAAGTTTATCCAAACTACACAATTTAAAGCTTTGTTTTTAGTGATAAAAAGAACATTAAGCAAAATTGAGTGCACATTTTTTTCAAAATTGTTCTTATTGTTAATTAAATGATGATTTGATGTTGGCTTTTATACCATGCTTGTTTTATATTTTCATTGTCCAATCGTAATATCTACTTTTACCTGTAGAAGTTTATCCAAACTGTACAATTTAAAGCTTTTTTAATAATATATAGATAACAGAAACGAACCTGTTTGCCGGGGTGGTTTAAACCGTGGTTAAAAACGGTTAATACCACCTGTTAGCGTAAACCCTGCTGCCATGCCATTGAGGCTCTTTGCCATGCTTATATGACATGCCAACTTTTTATTTTTAAAAATGTAATACTGTGGTATATATTCTCATTTGGAGATGATCATTTGTGTCTGGCAGTCTCTCTCAGGTGCCTCTCTCCATGACTCCTCCCTTCTTCAGTATGATTTGTTTCCGACAGCTTTGGTAACAGAAATGAACAAACCCAGAAACATGAAAAACATGAATGAGTATGACCTAAGAATACCACTTTTAATTGATTACACACATACACAGAGGTTTACGGAAACAATTCTTATCTGCAGTGATTCTTCATCCAGGCTTTACCAAGTTACAGAAAGTTTGTCATATTTAATTTCTCATGGAACCACAATGTCACTATTTGTCTATTGTCTGCACTTTTCAACACGTTACACCAACATTACAATGTGTCAGTAATTTGTGTCATTACAATAGCTTAATTCATGATCAATTATGTTATGTTATATAAGAAGTGGAAACCAGGGGATGCTCAGCAAAAAAAAATAGTTTTTCTTCATAATACTGCAGAGTAATGAAGATGAGGAAGGGGGGGGGGGTGGTTGAAGTCTTTGGTGTTAGCACAAGTGTAGTGGCAGTGAAAGTGCTACAGTAAGAACCCCTGGTAAGTCAGGACAAGAGTAATTAGTTCCCCAAGCCAGAGACTCTGGTTTTTAGCTCAGTGGGCTAATCGTCTTTTCTGATAACTGTGCGAGATATGAGGTTGCAAGTTCGAGCCCAGGTCACCCCTCTAACATACCCATTGGTCACACTATGGGTCACACACAAGCTGCACATGAACCAGCACATAGATGGTAAATGTACAACATTGTACAACATGTGGCTGGGACGCAGAGTTTCAAATTGCTGAGCAGTTCAAATTGCAGTTTGCACCAATTTGTCAGTTATAGTTTTATTATTTGGTGTTTAATATTTCAGTATGTAGATTTATTTTATTTATTTTTAATTTATATATTTTTGTTCTTAAAGATTGTTCTAACTTCTTTGATCGTGAAGTAATTGGTAGTGTTGACAGTTATTTGTGTGCAATTAATACATCTTAATACTTTTGCAACTGATATCATTAATTTGTCGAAAAAATCCACTGATGCACTGATGGGAGATCCTGGCTGTCCAGTAGTTTCACTTACTCAGCTTACTTAATTTTACCACATAACGTTTCTGAGCATAGACCAGACCAGTTGAAACAATACCAGCTAATAATGCTGCCTTCAGAGGCACAATGTGCCTTTTTTTTTTTTGCCAGGCAGTGTAGTGCCTGGTGGTCAGGACCTTATCCGTGGGGCCTGGCTAGGCACAGCCCAAACAAACTACATGGGATTGTCCTCTTGATGGGCCCACCACCTGAAGTAGGAGTAGTAAAGACCTGGTGCATTATGAATTGTGTAACAGTCATAGACAGAGGCCTTGGCAGTAAAATCCACAGCTACCAAAACTGGCTTTAGGAACATGGAATGTTACCTCTGGTGGAAAAGATGTAGGGGCTAGTGCAAAAGTTGGAGAGAGACCATTTGGATATAGTTGGGCTCACCTTAACATACAGCATGGGCTCTGGAACCAAACTTCTGGAGAGGGGCTGGACTCTATTTCAGTTTAGAGTTGCCCTGAGTGAGAGGCTTATGTATCTAACATCAGTTCAAAGTATTCAGCCTTCTTAGAGTCCTTGGGTGCAGTGCTGGAAGGTACCCTTGCAGGAGATTCCATAATCTTACTGGAGGTATTTAATGCTCACATGGGTAGTGACAGTGAAACCTTCAGGGGAGTGATAGGGAGGAACGACCTGCCTGATCATAACCAGTGTTTTTTTTTTTTTTTTTTGTGCTAATCACCATTTATCTATAATGAATACCATGTCCAAACATAAGGGTATTCATAAGTGCGCCTGGAGTCAGAGCACCCAAAGTTGCAGCATTATGATTGGCTTTGTAATTGTGTCGTTAGTTTTGCAACCATATGTTCTGGATACTTGAGTGAAGAGAAGTGCTGAGCTATCAACTGATCAGCACCTGGTACTGAGTTTAATCAGATGGAGGAGAAAATTGGTTGACAGACATGGTAAGCACATGTGGGTAGTGAGGATTTTCTTGGAGCTTTTTCCAGAAGCCCCTGTCTGGGAGCTGTTCAGCTCTCACCTCCAGCAGAGTTCTCTTGCTTTTTGAAGTAGTCTGAAGACATTCAACTGGAATGGTAGCTGTTCCAGTCCTCCATTGCTGGGACAGCTGAATGGAGCTGTGGTCATAAGGTTGTCAGTTCCTGTTGTGGCAGTAATCCCTGAACTTGTTGGTGGACATGTTAGGCTCAAGAAGGAGGCTTTGTTTTAAGACTGGAAGGTGTGTTTTAGGGGAATCGCACTCCTTAGCCTCTGGAAATGTGTATGTCAGGGTACTGGAGAGGAGGGTCTGGGTGTTAATGAAAATTTGGATTCAAGAGGAACAATGTGGATTCCATCCTTCTCTTGAAATTATGGACCAGCTCTTTAGCCTCAAAAGATTCAGGGAGGGCTCGTGGGAATTTGTAAAAGGCATACATGTAGTCTGGTTAAGCAATTTTACAGAATATGAGAGTGGCCTGCATGGGACCCAACTGAGGGTGTTTTGGAAATGGGAGGTGCTGGGCCTATTATTACAGGCCATTAGATCCCTGCATAACCACACCAAGAGTGCTTCATAAGATCCAACATCAAGTCTGACTTGTTCCTGATGTGTGTTGGATTCTGCCAGGACTGCTGTTTGTCACTAATTCCGTTCATAATTTTCAGGGACAGAACATCTAGCTGAGGTCAAGGGGCAAAGGGTTTTCAGTTTGGTGACCTCAAGCTCATATCTTTATTTACAGATAATGTGCCCTCTTCTCCCTCTTGTTTTTGCAGTTATTCTCTATTTAATATTTTAAGTCTATGAATCTTGTTTGAGGAAATTTGGATATCCATTTTTTAAATGTGCATATGGCGTATCACTTTAATCTCAAATGTCAATGTTATTTCTGTAAGTATTCATATCTATAAATTTATGTATATAAATACTAGTTTGAGAGGAGTGTAAAGGAATCAGTTCATGCAAAAATTGAAAATCCTTGTCTCAATAGAGGCAGAGACCTCAGACACTACCTGTCCCCTATTTTTTATACTGTTCTTGCATCAGTCCCCAGGAAGATTAAGACCACTTCACACGTTCGCCAGGTTAGCCGCCCTTAACGACTCTCTTGCGCTGGACAAGGGAGCAAGAGTCAGGACATTTACATCCCTAAGACTCTCTGCCATGATTCAGCCAACAAGTTTATCCAAGTGAGTTAACCACCCTGGAGGATAAATACGGGGTCCCTGACCAATTTCGACTCAGACTGAAGAAGCTACTTGGATGAGTAGTTGTAACGTTCCTATCAAGAATAAAGAAGTCCAGTTGACATGATTCAACTTCCAGACAGTTCCACGTGGATGACTGAGAGTCTTCATGTACATAAATACTAGAATTTTGCAAACTGGCTGACTTGTGTCCAGAATAATTCACTGTTTGGTGGTCATTGTGTTTAATCCATGGACTAATAACAAAATGTCTTTGTTGAACAAAAAAACCATACGTTTTCCATAGATTGGTATATGTAATAAACACTTTAAGATGTTACCAGCATTTTCATTAATTTTGTCAAGTCAGTTCTTAAATGGTGCTGAAAATAATTTTTACTTAGGAAATAAAGCTAGCTATCAGTATTCAAGAGTGAAATTGATTTGGGTATTTCAGTAAATAAAAGCAAATGCTAGATTTATAGATAATTGCATGTTGCATAGTGATTTGCAGGTTTGGGATTAGTTGTAATTTATAATTTTAAATTTATAAACCATTTCTAAAGTTTAGAAAATGGAATTTAAATCTAATTAACACAGTAAATTTTTATAGAATGTTGCACATCTTATAGCACTCAGTACAGCATGCAAGACTCAAGAATGCTCATTATTCCAATATAATTATAATTTTTAAAATAAATATACAGTTAATATTAATATAGGAACATGTCCAGGGTGGTAATTGCTTTAGATCAGACCTGGGCATTGTACGGCCTGCGAGCCACATCTGGCCATTTGCCTGTCCCTGACCGGCCTGTACTAAGTCATTGGGAAATTAGGAATTGAACAAATAGCGCACTTTACGCAACCTCGCTGCTTTTATTTTGAAAGCGACATCTTTTTTTTTTTTTCCCCTCCCAATTTATGCACATTTGGGTCCGTATGTGTGCCTATGAGCATAAGCGAGCTGCTGGTGAACAGCCGTTTACGAGAGATTCTAGTTGGCTTTTAGCCCTCAAAAATGTCGGCTCCTGTTTAAAAAAAAAAAAAAAAAAAAAAGGTTGATGCTGAATGTTTTTAACACGACATGGACTTTGATTGTTTATTTACTGAAGGCAAAGGTAAAGCCGTGTGCTTAGTGTGTGAAGATCAGTTTTTTGTGTTTAAGGATTTCAGTTTGAATCGCCATTACAATATGGTGATTAGACTAGAAGCAGAAAGCAGAACAGCAGCAGCACTTTGTATAAAATTAATTTAATGCTGGTTTTTGAAATAATGCAAAATGCATATTTTGTGAAAAATTTGTTCTTATTGTTAATTAACTGATGATTTGATGTTGGCTTTTATACCATGCTTGTTTCATATTTTCATTGCCCAATCGTAATATCTATTCTTACCTGTAGAAGTTTATATACAATTTAAAGCTTTTTTTATAGAGTGATAAAATGAATATTAAGCAGAATTGAGCTCAGCCTATTGGCCGGAGCCCTCCACAACAGTCCCAGTCTCTTATTTGGCCCCTTGGCTAAATTAATTACCCACCCCTGCTTTAGATGGATCTTGATTTCCTAGTAATTAACCTTGGCTGAATACTGGGAGGGCAGTATAGCTGGCCTTTTTGAACTTTATAACTTAGTATGACATTTGTGTATCTGAAATTCAGATGTTTGTCAGTTTGTTAATGAGAAGGTGCTAGGAAAAAGTATCACCAAGAAATATCCAGGCAGTCTTTTTTCATGTTTTACTTTATGTATAAAGACAACTTCATCTAAAGTGTATATTTTGAATAACAGTACATAGAACGTGCAATTTAATGTTTCAACCTGAATATACAGATTTATTTACTTTTTTGCATGTTAAAGCTGGGCTGGTTTAAGACTGAATGTTAAGTGGTTCAGTGTTAATGGGATCATAAATTTGGTTTGCCATGTCTTTTGTTTTACTTTGTTTACTGGATTTTTTCCTTTTTTGTGTCTATGATAAAGTACATTTAATGTTTTAACAAGGAAATGTATGCAGTGCTGTGGTTACTTTACCAAACTGAAAACTTGTGAATTTTTTTAATAATAGAAAAAGCAACTTTTTTTTCTTTTATGAGTTGTGACTCAGAAATTCATATGAATTAAATGGTAATAAAAAGAACCCATTTTTGTTGGGGTATTAAACAAAAGTTTTAAAGCATCTGAGAACAACTACCTTTTTTAAATCAAAAATGGGTTCTCTTTTCTGAGGGTGATATTTAAAATTGTTACACATCACAACTTTTAAAATTATGTGGTAGCACAACAAATTTTAAAGCATTGCACTGAATTATTTTAATTTTGCAAGCCATTGGTATGAAAATAGTTCTTCCAGTCCATATCATTTATGTGCGCTGTTTTTTTTTTTCCCCTCTTGGAGCCATGCACACACATTTGCGCACACCTAAATGTTGCCTTTCACGCCTTATTATATTTACTTCCTCCTCTGCCGCCTCCTCCCCTTTTCTGTTTTATAGGTGTTGCACAGTCCGACTGTTTGCTCTGACTGTAAAACGTCTTCCTCCCCCTCAGTTTTGTTCCCCTTTTGCTGCGGCTGTAGCCAGCTCCCTCCCGTCCTCCCTCCCACACTCCTACACTCCCGCCCTTTTTCCGAGAGGGGAGGGAGGCGCGAATGACGCAGTCAGCTCTTTCTGTTCTCTTCTGTCTGCCTCACTGTGCACACGAAGCTCAGCTTTACAGCGCCTAGCCTGTCCCAGCCGCCATTAATGCCACTGTCTTCAGAGGGAAAATGCTGTGTATTTCAAATAATTATTCGCTGTTACATGACTGTAGAGGATGATATGTGTTGGTTGTTTTTAGGTTGTTGTAGTTTTTCTATTTGGGTAAATTTAATTATGCATCCTATTACCTTCCACATTACTTTTATAATTAAGCTATTGTAATATGTTACATGTAGCTTGTTTATATCCAAACGTAATGCCTTAAATGGTAGTTTAAAAGAAAAGATTTTAAAAATGGTATATGTTTGTATTCTGTCAATGGAGATGGTAGAAACTATGTATAATGAGTGCAAGCTGAGAAAAGACTACTGCCACTTGTTCAAATAATGACAAATCTCCATTTTTAGATGCAGCAAAATTATATGGTAGCCTTGTGGCCTATTGTTAGTATGCATTAAGACCTCTGTAGGCTAACTCTGGAACTGCAAGGGATATGGCAGACATTTTAGATGCAGGGAGTGGTGTAGAAATAAAGGGGGAGACATGCACACAAAATGGCTGATCTAAAAAAGGGGATGGGTCTAATTACATCAGTTTTTTTTTTTTTTGTCTTTTTTTTTTTTTGAAGTTGCACTGTTAAAATGTTCATACTGTGATAGAAAATTGTTGGTTTGAGTACTAGCTTGAACTCCTAAAATGATTAAATTGCATGACAGTTAGTGTTTTAAAATTATATGATACTAATACATTCTGTTAGAACTTGTGCATTTAAATTTCTGCATAAACAATAGTGGACCAAAGACAAAATATGCACTGGGTTTTATAACACGATTCTGTTACTAAAGATTGCTGTCTTGTACCACTAATGTGAATCTGAGAACATTAGGATTAATTAGAAAATACTGGAATTAATATTAAAATATATATATATATATTAATGTAATTGTTTCCCAATATTTTCACAGTTTGTTGTATTTTGAAGTTTTTGGATATTGTAAAAGAGGACATATTACTTTTTCAAATTAGCGTTTATCATTGAAGGTACTTGTAGCTGCGCAAGGTTTAGATTTACTCCGGCAGTATTCAGACTCCACCCACCCCAATTTGGCCATCCCCTCCCCCACTGTTTTTGGCTCCCCTCCCCCTCTGTTTTTCCTACTCTGCTCACCCCTCCCTGCACCCTTCCAGTGCTCTCTTTTTGTCTGTTTCCCTGCTTGTGCTTGCATACCCTTCCTGGTTGGCTGTAATCTATGGAGTGGATTCTCTGCTGCTAGCAGCATGTTTGACTTTTGGTTGGTATTGTGTGAAGATTGTCTGGAGTGACACTGATGGGGAAAAAACCTTGTGCTGTTTTTGTTTTGGGCTCATGTTCCAGTTTTGGTAGTCTTCCCTTATTTTTGAAGCGTTAGCCTCACTCAAGGCAAGGCAGTCTGAATATAGCCCTACAGTTCAGCAAAAAATTAAATACACAATCTATATATCTTTCACAATTAAGATAATGACCAAGCCTTGCAATGGAGTGTTTTTATTTTTCATGTCTGTCGTCTTATGAGCTGTTTATGTATGCACTAGACTATGTGCACTACAGTACTTATTGAAGGCGAGTATGAGATATCTATGACAATTTTCATTGAAATGTTTGAACACATTTGAGTAAATGTCTGCTGTAGTTTGCACTTGTGGTATTGGGTAGTGTGGTGAATATCTCTGTTTTGGAAGTTCCAAAAGGGGCTGTGTTATCCTCGACTTGAACACTTAACTTGATTTGCTGTTAAAGCACCTAACTATACAAATCAATTGACATAAAGACTTTAACTAACTGTACATGTAAAAGCATACATGCATGCTTATTCACAGCGTGAACAATATACCTGTGGTATGAAGAAAACGAGAGTGGGAGGTATGATTATCTAGAGTTAACCCCCCTTGTCCCCTTGCAGTGTTGTTTTCAAAAGATGGAGACAAGTAATACAGCAGGAACAAAAGTTGGAAATTTGATGTCTAAAAACAGACCTGAGTTATGAATTGCTGAAATATGAAATATAGACAAAGATATTGATGAGCTAAGCTCATTTCTGTTAGATGGAGGGAGAGTGTGTGCCAGGGGAGGAAGTGTGATTAAATGTCACAAATTGAATCTGGAGAGCTTTGAAAGAATGTTTCCTTCTATACCTTACAAATTCTGTTGTGAATGTTATTAATTCAATGAATGGATGGAAAAGAAATCTTGGCCGACAAGATAATACATCTTTTTTTTTTAACCTTACACCTTTTAAATAAGCTATATAATTTGAGAGTCTGACTGTAGTGTGTTCATAACACCAAACAACTGGGAGGTACTTTTGTCACTGTCATGTGTACTCCCTCCCGCCTTGCTTCCTTCCGGGGGGGCGGGGGGGGCCGGCCCCCCCCCCGGGGGGGGGGGGGGGGGCGCCGTTAGACAATCTCACCGTGTTCCTCCAACACTAAGCCTCACTTCCTGTCAAACGAGGTTCAACAAGAGGACATGCTCTAGCGGTTCAGGCTCAGAATCCATGGCATTGATTCCCGTTGAGTGTGCACAGATGACCTTAACACTTGGACGATGTGAATTTGACAACTGCTCGTTCGGTAGGCCGAGAGCTCGCCGGCGCTGTGCTTGTGAGCATCTTGAGAAGCATGTATTCAGTGACTGGCTACAGTAGCTGTTGCAGTGAATGTGGACAGTCCAAGGTTGTGCTCCCCAAAATTGATTTTTCCCAACAATATACATCCCTTATATTCAGTTCCCAGCCATATTTAGGTCTCTCATCTGCTGTGGAAAGGAAAAGTGCATTTTCATTTTTGCAAGGAAAAGCCCTTCTGTTAGAAGTATCAATTTGGTTTATTTACATATTTATGTTTTCTATACAAGCCCCCTGGCTGAGTGAGGGCGTTGGGGGGAGGGGGGGTGAGACAAATTGTTTTGCACCCGGGTGCGCTGACACGCTGTGACAAACTCCTGCGCTCGGCTCTGCTGTGAAAGCACATCAAAGCGGATCCCTCCAGCTTTTGGAGGGCTTCTTGTGCCTTGCCTTTAGCTTGGGGAGCAGGTTGGCTCTCATTGTGGGGGTCGGGGGAGAGGAATTCCAAAGTGACAGGTGTGTGTATTTGTAAAGTATGGGGTTAAAGAAAGAATGGAACGATAACTGGATGAGTGAAACATGATTAGAATGGCACGTGCCCCGGGTGTAGATGGGTAATGGATTAATGATGCACTGCCTTTGTGGCCAACTGCCTTTGCTGCTCTGGTGGGGCTCAGTGTTAGACCAGCCCCCCCTACCTGTATTGCCTGGGTTTCCTCTCTAAGTTCCTCTCTAAGTGCAGAAGCAAACCTCTGGTGTTGGGACATGTGCTCACCTGTCAAGTGTGAAAGAATCGTGATGGGAATTATCCAAACGATCATTTCTGAACATGTTTATAGACATGATGTCTCTATTAAAATTTTATTTAGTTTCTTAAGTAAATGTCATAGGCTTTTAAAGTATTTACTGAGGTGATCCAAATTAAGTGCCCTTTTCAAGGGTAATGCAGCAATGCCAACATCATAATACTTGATGCTGTGGCCTTTGGGGACAAATCCAGTTTCTTAAACATTGTTGAATATTTACATGTCTCTTCTCTCTGAATTACTTGTCCTTAGAGGAAGACTCTGTACTTTGAAAGAGGTCTGTCTGAATGATGTTTAAGAGATTTGTATTCCAAAGGTACTTTACCAGTTGGTCTCAGCTCAAGTGGGTGGCTGGCTGAGCTTCCAGCTCAAATCGGTTCTTCTCAAACTGTTTTTATGTTCATCATCGAGGGAAATAAAAGCTAATTGCTGAGCTTTGCCATTGACTGCTGAGAACCAGACTTCGTCCTCCAGTTTTTTCCCCCATGTCATGCCTCTGACCCTCATTAGCACAGCCAGACATCCAATTAAGCCAAATTAGAATAAAATTGACTTATCAAGATAGGGGTAATGAAAAATATTTAGTTATTAGATAGTGGAAGTAAAATTCAACTGTAAGACGGCTGCATTGAAAAATTGTTGTCACTTATGAGGTGAAAACAGACATGGGAACCTTTAGTTCATTTTATTTTGGCATCTTCACTCAGCATCCTTCCTGTCTATACACTAGTGAAGCAACATCAACAAAAAGGAAATGAAAAACATGTCCCTCTCCACTCTCACACTGGCATGGCCTTTTGGTTTCTACACAATAACAGCAGGAGGGAGAATGTTGTAAAATTCCTTGGGTTGTTATTGTCATTTTCTATTGACTTCTATCCTGCTTTGACTGTCTTTTGAACTTTGTTGGTAAGACACAAGCTATGTTATGAAAGTCTTTATGTGAGAATCAGAGTCGTTCCACCGCCGATATAAGTTGGTGCAATATTATTGTGTAATGTAAAGTGCATTGCAAGAAGGAAATGACCGAAGAGGACGTGTTTATCTTCCTGCACTGTGAAACAGCAGCGGTTGCCCTTGGATGTGGGTGTTTATTCATTCAGGTGTGTTTGTGACTGGAATACCAGGCTATTCATCTGTGCTAATAAGCTCCGAAGCCAGGTTTTTTATTTTTTATTTTTTATGTGATGACTAACCTCATTAGCCTGTGGGATTGCTCAGCAGCCAGAAGGTGAAACAAGTGGAAAGATGGTACTTGTAACTTTTTTTTTTTCTTTTCCCCAGAACATTCAAAAATATTACCGCTCTCAACTTTGCTGCCATGTTTTTGTGTTAGTCCACTTAATGGACTTCTCTGAGCACCATGTTGCTAGATCCACTTAAAACACAACTGAAAACATCTGTTTGACTGAGAACTCGGATGGAGCGCTGCTACGTCAGCCACGCGTGGTGGGATACAGCCCAGCGGATTCAGTCGGGACCTACTACTGAGGAATAACTCGTTTTGGCACAGCCCAGCTTCCCGCTGTAATTCTCTATACACTCTATACAACATCCAGAGGGACTTGTCAGCATTCCACATTGTGCTCCAGGCAGGCGGGTGCCTGTAATTTAATATTGGGAGGGCACAAAGACCCAATGCAAGGTGTGCACTTACATTTGGACTCTTGGTTTCACTGCTCACAGCCAGTTAATCTTTGTTCCTTTGCTCTTTTACATGCATCTCTGTACTCTGGGTTGCTTTACCATACAGGTATTTTTAAACAAAGCTTTCAACATCATTCCTTATGCAGACAACATTAAAAAATTGTTTTGTTTTCAAAGTGTTTTTGCATAAATGCTGGGCATATTAAATCACTTTGGTAACATATTGCTGTAGATGAAGTTGTCTGAGGACCTGACTTTTCTGGAGGTGTTTTTAAAAGGTTCAGTTTCCTGTATGAAGAAGGTTTCTGCTGTTGCTGTCACTATATTCATTAATGCTTTTATTTTTTTTTTCTCAAAGCCTTAGTTCAACTCCTTATTATGATTGTCTAATGTGTTTTGACAGCTCTGTTTGTGGTATTATACATAATACTTCCCAAAAGGCTTTTGTCTTTGAGATTAACTATGCAATCAGTAACATTGATAGGGAATCGCAGCTAGATCCAAGAATGTTTGCATGTGCCAGTTTGCTGTAATACTGAGAAGCTTATATTAGTGCATGCACGTGTGTGTGTGTGTGTGTGTGTGTGTGTGTGTGTGTGTGTGTGTGTGTGTGTGTGTGTGTGTGTGTGTG
>JABJVR010003405.1:0-15959 GCA_025773905.1 Chitala chitala | reverse complement strand
CACCTCCCCACTCCCCCTCCCCACTCCCCACTGCCCCTCCCACCTCCCCATCCCAGCTCCCCATCCCACCTCCCCACTTCCCATCCCACATCCCCATCCCAGCTCCCCATCTCTTGTTGTTTTTCCACCATCTGCTACTTAAACCAAAAACACAGGGAACTAAATTGAAAAGTGTGTGTTTGCATAGGATGGCTGACAAAGCCAAAAACACAAACAAACTTATTTCACTCCAAATTTCAGTCTGCCAGTTCCCAGAATAAACCCAGTGACATGTACTGAGACTGACGATACGCAATGTGTGAGGAATAAAGGGATCACTCTGTTGCTTTTTCATCTTTCCTTTTAATGGAAAAAGTTCAACACTAAACAATAATATCATCTGTGCCAGACCAGAAGCATCTAGAGCTATCATAAATTTCTGGAGAGCTTAGACAGCAAAGCAGAACAAAACTGATGTTATCAACAGCAGTAACCTGGTGTTTTTTCTTCAAGTGTCCTGTAATTTTCACGTAATTCTCCTCAGTTCGGGCTAAACCAGGAAATCGTGCAGAGATCATCAGAATATATAATTAAAATAGCCAAAGATGAAATTAATGCCTAGCTCTGCTGGGAGCTTTCATCATCTCAAGGTGTGGACTGATGATTGCAAAATGAGGAATCTCACTTTTAATATCTGGTAACAGCCCTCCAAAGTCTGGCATTGTTGTTGCCAGAGTCCACCCGCATTCCCACCGAGTGAAGGTGAGGTAATGTAATGTTAGAAAGTGACTCACCAGCAAGACACACAGCATCTGGGAGTCCTTCTCTTTGTGCCTCAGGATCATCTCTTTGGCCTCCACTGGGAATGCTGGAAAGGAGAGGAGGAGGCAAAGGTGAAGACGGGAGACCAGGCCTCGTTGCTATTCTGACTTCGGCTCCCCTGGAGGCGGTGGCTCTGTGTTGGAACTCGCTTGGCAGTTATTTCATGCCTGGATTATCACTGGC
Source organism: Chitala chitala (assembly GCA_025773905.1). Taxonomy (NCBI): domain Eukaryota; kingdom Metazoa; phylum Chordata; class Actinopteri; order Osteoglossiformes; family Notopteridae; genus Chitala; species Chitala chitala. The sequence continues at coordinate 14,975 of JABJVR010003405.1, read as the reverse complement.
CTGTAGGCACTGCTGGTGAGCCAGTTCTTAACTTCTGCCAGCAGTCTAACACATTGCTCTGGCACCATCAGTCTTGGCGTTTAGCGCCCGAAGGTGTTTCTGCCCATCTTGTCAGTGCACCTTCTGCCTGAAAAGCCCCTCGGTTGTAGAGCTCAGCTTCTCAGACTGTCTGAGTTGGGCTAAGTAGAAAATCTACTGTATATGAGCATCGCCTTTGCACAGAGCAAATCAGATATGAAAGGCTGGAGTGAATGACTAAAGGCTGAGAGGATTATCAGGGCTCCAATTAAATGGAGTACTTCCAGGGTCGAAGGGTTTCTCTTAGCTGTCAATATACCGCTGTAGAAACTGTCACATTCAAGACTCAGTAGTGATCTGACTACACACAATTATACTGACATGTTTAGTTTCTGTGGAGAGAAAAAAAAAAAACACTGGGGTCATACTTGGCTTCTGGTCCAGTTTCTTTGGTACTTGTGGGTACATAAGAAAGCACAGGTATGTTTACAGATTATGCAAACCTAAAATTAAAAATCTGAAATCTGTAGCTCAGATGTTTGATTGCTTTGATCCACATATTTATGTAAAGCGAGATAAAAGATCTAGTGATGTTTACAGCAACAGTTGCTCTGACAGTAGCAGGAGACTGAGGTTTTCCTCTAAAGCATGACCCCACCCTTTTCACAACTGTTTTCACCTCCATGGGAGCAGCGTGTTGCTGGCCCTATCCCAGAGGTATAATAACAGTGTGCGCACATTTCTTTTATTAAAGTGTAAATAGTCACATCATCGTAATTAAAAGGTGATGATTAGGAATCTACTGTTTTGATCTAAAATCATTTGTACTCAGGCGATGCAAAAGTTGCCTCACATTCTAATTAAGTATACCTTTTAATTGTGTGCAATGTTGTCGTTAACATCAACATCAAAACAATGAACATTAAATATATCTACCTGATAAATGTGTCATGACAGACCCCAACGCGAAGTGTATTATCAGGATTATGATATTTTATGATATAACACCACGTATTCCAAGTTACATTAGCTGTGCATGGTTAATTTGTAGAAGAGAATGTCTTTGGCCTGTGACCCTGAAGTGGATGGAGGGATGGATGGATGTCTTTGGTGGGGTGGTGAGTGACACAGGACTGTCCCAGTGAGCTGACATGCACATGAGCATGTCTTTGACCATTTTGCAGCAATGTGCAAACAGGGAGAGTATAGTCATGAAGCTAAACTCCAGTCTGGGCTTTGTATCTCATGACAGGACGTGTACAACACAGGGACAGAGCAGGTCCAGCTGAACTCTTGCCTTGTTATGACTGAATATTTCCATAGATGTGTGATAATACAGGACAATGCAGGCAGTCTAGGTCTTTGATTCCAACTTCTAAACTCACTGAGAACTTCTGACCTCTCTGCATCTCTTTACCTGCAAGGAGCTCCTATAAATACTGCAGATAGTCCCTGGTAACCCTCTGTACTTCTCTGTGACTGTACTGTTCCATTGTTTTAAATTGTATATCTGAGCACAGTGACTCAACACAGATGTAGTCTTGTCATGATCTTACGTTGTGTTCTCTGCTGAGCAGAGTCAGGTCATAACCATCTGAGGTTTTTACCATGCGTGTAACCATGGGTCCACTATGTTGTTTAAAGCATAATTACAGGATTACATTTTCTGTTCTGGTCCAAGGGATGGCAGCTCGATAGGTTGCCTTTCTCTGGCAACTTTTGTAAGCATAAAGTGCCAGTTTGGGGATATTCAAAATTGCTGTGGAAACCTGCACAAAGCATGTGAGTTTTCAAATTACAATGTCACAGCTCTGTGATTTTTAAAAAATTATTTTTGTGGTAATGTAATACAATGAAAAAACAGACACTGGTGTGTAATCAAGCCAGTTCTACATTTGAAGTGTTAAGCAATTTTCAGTCTTGTTTCGGTTAAGTAAAACAAAAAAAATGTGGAAAGCATTTTAAGGTTTTAAACAAGCAGAAAACTCAGGCATCCAAGGGCAGCACATTGTGGAAGGCGTGATTGTCTGAATGCCAGCCTGTAATGAAGGAACAGGCACAAATGAGTGTTTGTGATTACGTACATAATAGCATAAATATACATGAATGGCCTTCTGATGTTCTGTCTAGAACTGCATTCTAACACCAGAGGAGATGTGGAAAATTTGGAAATAATAAAAAACCGAATACTGGTGACCTTAGATCTGCACGAGTTCATACATTGCGAATGACTAATTAGTCACTATGACAGCAGTAATGTCTGACACCCCTGTGAAGTTCCACAAAAGAAGAGTGTGAGGCACTTAGCCAGCCCTGGGCAGGGGTGGGGTGAGGAGAAGGAGGAGGAGGAGGGGCGGCAGAGCTCCATGGGTGGTATTCCCTCCCGCTCCACAGACTCCTGGCCCAGGGTCAGGAGGAGCCGAAAGTTAGCCAGCATCAAAAGGATGATAATCATACACAGAGTCACAATTTAAGGTAAATAGTGGTGTGTCACGTTGGTTTCTAACGTGTGTGCAGAGCTCTCATACTCCTTAGCATTATACAGCGTTGGCTTTTAGCAGGTTTCCATGTCTCCAACTAAGGTCTGTGATTGATGTTTGGAATCCATGTGCAGCATTAAAGTATCTCTTCTTGCACTGGTTTTGTATGTTTGTCACCGTGTTCTTACTCTGCTCATTCTTTAGTTGTGAGCAGCAGTGTGTTAAGAACCTGGTCTACGACGAGAAGCCCGTTACACCTAATTAAAAAATTAAGTGGAGGTGTGTGTTGCTTTCTCGTGCTGAAAAAAACTGTCATTCATATAATCTGTCCCCGAGTGGTTGCTTTTAAAAAACCTACAGGATTTTCAGTATTTTGCCTTTGAGTTTTGTTTTTAAAACATTTCAGTAATGGAAAGAGTATTTTCCCCCACAGGTTATAAACCCATTTAACTGGGTGTTGACTAAGCAGGCGGGGGGGGCAGCCAAGCACATTACCTCCTGACAATCTGTGATCCATTACACTCCCAGCTAATGACAGTGAACTGCACACAGGCCCTGCAACCAGCCCCCATGATTCACTCTGCTTTGACGGAGAAGTATGAGCCTCATCTTTTCATCTAGACCTGCATTAGGACAGATGAGATGAGCCTTTTCTTTAGGGCAAATGACTGTGTTGGATATGAGGGACAGGTTACAGAAAACAAAAATAATAAAGGTAATGTAATTTAAAACCTCATTCCCTCTTCAGTAATGCATCTATTGGGCCTGATGGGTTATTTTAACGCACTCTTTATTCACCCTAAACTGTTTCAGCAGCTACAGTTTTATTAGGAGTCGTTCATATCTATTTTAGCAAAAAGCGAAAAGGAGGGCAAATTTGGAGACCATCTCTAGAAAATGCAACTTAAACCATTGCTCTGTGTAATTTCCTGTTGCTTATCTGTGAGCGTATTAATCAGGTTAGGGTTAATACAGCAAGGCAATATGTATGGCAAAATGAGGTGTGCTTTGCGGAGACTTCCAGATTTGTTGCTACCGTGTCAATGGCGGAGACTTAATGGTAGAATGAACAAAAGCACTTTAAGTCTGGCTATCATGTCAAAGTGTCGCAGTTTCTCTGAGACGGATAACTCTGGCAGGCGCAAGAAGCAACATGTCCCTCAGAGCCACCGGCCCTTTCCCTCATCTTCCTCTCCATTGTTGGAGTCTGGCACTTGCTGGCTTATTTTCCAGAAATCTGGGTATAAAGTATACTTCAGAGACCAGCTGAGTGGATAAGATACTTGAACAGTGCTGTTATTTCGATTCTAACCACACATTAGGGGATTAAAAAAAAGATATGCACAATGCATGGAAAAGTGTTTTATGGTGGTGTACAAACAACTGTACAACACCCAAGGCCATTGTTTAAGAGGATTGTGTGTCAGCCGTATAAGGTGTACTCTACTCACTACATCTTCTCCACAGTACTCCACAGATGGAATCTGCGATCTAAAGAGGTTTATTCCCCTGACAGCAAAGAAACTGCCTAAAGTGCCGGCCCAAAACCAGCAGTTTTTACTCGAGCAAATGATTTGTGCTTGCAGTAAATTTGACCGTTTCTTGTTATAAATTTCGCTAGGCCCTTGATGTTTCTTATCAAGGAAGTTGGACTGCAATCTGTCAGTTCCGGTGCATAAATTTGAAATCGCCAGTCAAGAGAAGCAATTTTAGAATTTTAGCGGCAATTCAAGGAACAGATTCGTTTTCCCTGTCAATTTAACCTCTGACTCTCTTCTGACAACCTGATGTTGTATGATGGTTATGTTTTTAGAGTACAAAGGTACAGCACAAGGAGAGAAAGTATTGTGTAATCTGCTTTCATCCATACATAAAATCATACATATTTATGCATAGTTTCTTTGCAGTTGCATGAAGTTCAATCAAAGGAAGTCACTGTCTTTTAAGATCTTGAATCTTGTTAATTACAAACGGTCTACCCATAAAACCTTTGTATCAAAATAGGATTAATCGTCTGAATCATTTTGGGGGTAACCACAGCCCATGCTGCACAGAGACAGTTTGTCTACCGGAGACGGGAGACCCCAGAGCTGTTTTGGAGAGAGAGAGAAAAATAACTGAACTTTTTGTGTCATTATAAAGGAAGTAACAGGACTGCCAAATGAGTGTGCCCCTAAGCCACGATCTCATTATCAGACTAAACGAGCACACACGTCCAGGCGCTTTTATCGGATTCCAGTGCCGGCTCTCACCGCACCAAACTTAGCTCTCCGGGGCTGGAATGCATCTTGGTATGTTTAGCAGAGTAACTCTACTTCTGACACCTCTGCCTAAGCGGCCCCTGTCAGGACTTGTCTGGTTTGAAATCTGGCCTCAAACTCCTTGCTCCAGGTTATTAATCTTATAATGACTGCATAATCTCAGGTAAATGCACAGAGTATAATTATCCTCATCAACAGCCACTTCAGTATGAGGTCCCTTGGGAAGGATGAATGAATTGCAGTGCTTCTGCGTTTATAATTGAAGTTGCTTAAACTGATAAAGTTAATCTTCTCACCCCAATTTTGGATAGATGTAGTATTGTACTGAAGGTTTCAATGAAATTAATGTTGCAGATAAACTCCCATTTAGTTAGTGAAAAGTTCAGCGTGGTTATAGACTACTTAATTTGCTACACCATGCTGCAATTGGTATTGCTTGTATTACATTGCAACTTGCTTTAACATTGATAACGTTGATTAGATTAAAAAAAAAGTAGTCCTACGTAAATTTTGACGAAATCCCTTATGAAATTCAGAGACGCTGTTTAACAAAACTTTTGCATAGCAATTAAATTTGTCTTAAATATATTTTATATTCAGGTTAAACAGCTTTCCTTGATATGTTTTTAATTAAAAAATGATTGTTTTTACAACAGTAATGAACTGGTTTTTTAAATGAAATCATCGGAACGGAAACCAAAAGGCAAGATTAGTGAACGTCTTGCGTTTAACTCTTCCGTATTTCATTTGTAATGACAGTTAAATGACAATTACGTTGGGCTCTGGTAATTATGTTGGCCTGACTGGTAGTACTTCGCAGCTTGTTCCGTGTTCTTCCCCTTTGACATATGCGCTCATACATGTATGCGCAAACGAGCACACGCATAATCACATTTAAGAATGCAAATATGCTTCATTGCATGTTATTTTTTAATGAATATTTGTATTTATATAATTTTACAAAGAACGTTGATTTTTTTTTTATGTTATATTAAAATTAAATTGTTACTGTTATCCGCTCGTAATTATTTTTTAGCTAACCTGTTTAGTTCAAATAATACATTTAATCTTTTCGGTGTTCAACTTGCTTTTGTTTAGATAAAAAGAACAGAAGTAGTATTTGATAATTCTGTATTTAATGAAGTGCAATAATAAAAGTATAAGGAAAATATTTTCAGCCACTGAAATCTGACCCTTAATTTTGACTGTTTCCACATAATTACAGATGCTTGCAAAGGAATGTGCTTTTCTCCAGAATTCTAATTCTAAGTTTTTCTATTTTGTCTAATCTTACCTTTAGGGTAAACATTCTGGGCTAATCATGCTGTGATTTACTTGAAGTCAATGAGTTTAAGTTTGTCACGTACAGACGCATGTATGATCTTGTATACAAGTTATCAAAGAACGTTTTATTTGCAATTTCTTCATACGTTGTATCTATCACATGAGATTTTACTGATAAATGTTGACTGGGATAAAGATGTAGTGATTCTCTCGGCTTCTGGTAGCTATAACTATATATCCCCCTTGAGAAATAGCAGATGTTTATGATGTCACGCTTGATAAGAAAATGCATCTTAACACGATCAAAGGTCTGGCCTGAATTTGTACATGAATGTTCACATTAGACTGGTGGTAAAAAAAACCACGGTTGTGTCCTCCCCAAGATCAGTGAGCAAGAAACGTTGCTCAAATTATGCGAGTGTAAACTGAGGATAACATGGCTGTGTGTTTCAACCACAAAGCTGAGCACACAGGGAGCGCAGGCAAAAGATACCAGTGACCACTTAGTACTGACGTCGGTTGTGTTTGGAGGAGGGGGTAGGATGCAGTCATACAGAAGGAAGGGTCAGAATGTGCCTGGTTAAAATTTTGTTACTCAGCAGCATTACAACATCATCCTGAATATATTTGCCGTCACCAAACCACACCGCAAGACCTCTCTGGGAAACGAAATTACACAGGGAAACTGACGCGTAGACACAGCATCCAGCATATCGCTGGGGGCCCCCATCAAAGCAACAAGTACGGCAATAATGAAAGATCATATGCAGGAAAATGCGTCGCGAGCATGGACTTGATTAATCCAGAGTAGCCCACAGCAAATTGCAACTGAAGGCCATTGTCAGCATCAAATACCCGTATATCGTGCACATTTTGGGAATACTGTATGTAAATGAGTCATTTGAGTTCTCACACACACACACGCACATATTTCATCACAGCACAAAGAGAGAAAACCCACGCACACACGTAGGGGCTCGTACCATAAAACAGCGTTTCTGATTCTTCTACGCTGTGGCACTTTCCAGCTCTTCTTTAATAATCAGTGTCTAATAAACAGCAAAGGAAAGCGTTAAAATAATAATGCATGTTCGTTCAAATTTTGAGCGCTAGCTGGGGGTTTATAAATGCACGTTTCTCAAACGTGCGGGACATGGGCGGTATCTTTGTGCTCTCAGCGGCTGCCGGGGCAGTGTGTGCGACTGCACGGTCTGCCGCACTCTGAGAAACCCACACACTCGCAGTATTTTGATTGCCCTAATTACAGAGTCTCCGTCAGCTTTCCGCTCAGAGGACAGTCAAAACAAACTCCAAGAGCACATAAGAAAAGGACGCGAAGCATTTCCCACCTTTGGATGCGGCTCAAACTGGTAATCTGTTTGCGTATGTGATTAAGAACGCGGATTTCAGACAGTCTTTTTTTTTCATCGGGCTCCTCGCCGCTGATCTCTGTAGGTGCCCAGAGTCTTGATGTATTTTGTGTCTACAGCAGGAATGCAGACAAAGCTTTATACTTTCCCCACGGTGACGTCTTTTTAATGGCTTCAGCATCCTTACTAATACGCTGAAGATGAGGGCGTGGTTCCATGCGATCAGCGAGCTTTAACGCCCTTTGTAAAACTGCGATTTCAAAGCCTTTTTCATAAGGCAAGGGCATTTTCCACTTTATCATCGTGACACTTTGCATGTATAGTCCTCTTCTTCGTGCAGTGTACTAAATTAATGGAGGTGATTAGCTACTGTTAAAATTTTATCACTGTCAGTGAGCGTCCTGAACAGTTTCAGGTGTACAAAAACGATACAGGACGATACTTTTGGAAAATAAAGCTCGCAACGATAGACTAAATTATTTACTGTATAACTGCACTGTTGCTCTATTTGTACTGCGTCAGTGCATAATTTATGGAGTTACGACGTCTGTCAGTCCGATTCTCTGCAAAGAACAACTCCAATTAACATAAGGTGATGAATATTTATAAAGTATACTTTCCCTTCTCTCCTAGTGACAAGTGTCTTCTACACTTTATTTTCAGTTTTTTTTTCTGTGAAAACGCATATCACAAATCCCTGAAACACGCCAATAATCTCTGGCTCAAAATCTCTTGTTTAAATAACCCTACGCAAAACTGATTTGTTATTGGATATTTAGAATATGGGATGTTAATTAAAACATTTATAACGACAACAAAGCACATTGCGTTTACTGTCCGTGTTGCCGTGTTTTACGGCTGTTTCATAATTTGGTGTTAAATTCAGCCTGGTTTAGGTCTAGAAGAGGTAATTAATCTCATTGTCAGTAAAATTATAAACGATCATCAGAGCTAATTTATCATCATCATTGTTCAGCAAAAGAAATCTTGTGGGCAGCAACACACCAACGTCTTTTATCAGAACGCGATACTGTGGTGCAGTGATGACTAACCACTAAAATCTTACTTTTATCCTGGTCTCTATAACAGAGGAAGCCTTTCATTCGTTTGTAATTTAACATTCGTACCATTAAAGGTTTTTTTACATCCCTCGGTCCGTATTTGAAAACTGAGGGAGTAAAGTGATGTCATTCCCGGTCCTTTCCAAAGGCAGCTTCTGATTTTTGATTTGGAAGTTTATATTTGATACTTGTTACATCGACATAAAATGCTCGCAGCCACACAGACCAATTTAGCACATGTGCAGCTAACCAGCATGTCTTACGCTTAAAATTATTCTTAAAACATAAGTAAACAAAGCGGGATAATACACACATAGTAGCGCACCTAATGGACTGCACATGTTTGTTTAATTACTTTTTTTTTTTTTTAGAGTTGATGAGGAATCAAATAATTTTACTTGAATTTGTACATTCCACATTTAATCTACGTTATCCTTTTAACAGATGACGCTGTTTTTTAAACAGTTTTCCAGCGTTTCATGTCTGCTGCTGGTTTTCCGAGTCTGCGTTAAACTACATAGAAATAATTTCCTTAAAGTTTTAACAGCGTTTCCTGCAGTTGTCATTTTAAAATATACGAATCAGTACGTGCCTCTGTGTTTAAAAGCCGTCCGGTGTTTCAGCAAAATGTTAAAAAGTTGACCTTTGAAGTTTTAACAAGACCTGAAACTTTTTCATTTCCTTCTGTAGAATATACATGAAAGAATCTGGTGGGTTTGGGAGCTCGCGGCTTGTTGAGGTGGAAAAACGGATTGATTTCACCTTCAGCAGTAGTTCAAAGTGAGGAAGACATCAGAGATGCGGCATGAAGGCGCATGTTCCGACTCCGCTGTCTCGGACCAGGACTTCCCCAGGGTTTTTGCTCAGTTATGTACGAGCGCAATTGTTTTGAAAGCAATTGTTTTGTTACTGCGAAACTGAGAAATGCACCTACGTTATAAGCACGTGTAAATCTTTAATGGTGAGTAATACTGCATCGGCAGCACGGGAATAACGTGAAAGTTTTCAAAGAATCACAGGTAATTCAACGGGTAACGGATGTACCGGTGTACCCCGAAATGCACACCATTGATGACCACAGTGTTTAATCTCGTAATGATCTTACCTTTCCAAGTGAGGCTATTATAAAAGCATGTCTCAATAAAAGCACGTTTTTAAAAGTAGTTTTCTTTTTTTAACCAAGTAGGCCACCGTCAGATTTCTTAAGATATCGTTTCATGTCATCATAAAATATGTTTCATTAACATTAATTGCACAAACAATAAAGACATTACTCGTAAAGTTAAACTGCATTCATATATTTACGTTTACAAAATATGAATTTTATCCACGACCACATATCACAGAAAATTCTCTTACCTGAGGTTGGGTATGGTAGTGTGTTTCCAGAAGAATTTTAAAGATAGGTTTACAAACACTACTGTTTAATTTTACAAAGACGTGAATCTTAGTAAAACGTTGGAAGAGTCATCTTCTGGACTTCAGTGACTTCGGAAAAACATACAACCTAACGTCCCGGGACAAATCCTCCTACGAAATCTCAGATATCCTATGTGCTGCCTGCATGATTTTTTAGGGTGTTATAGCTCCTCCTAATGAAAAAAGAAGACATCTTCTCCGCCCTCAATATGATAAAAATTAACCTGAATCAGGTAGAAAGACACTACAGTGAGGTAAGTGTTCGTGACTCGATAGCACCATCTGGCGGTGGAGCAACAAATTATGAGATACTGCACCGTTCACAAAGCAAATATTTTCCCGTCATTATCCACTCCATCCATCCATTGTCAAACGGCTTTTCTTGTGCAAGCTCAACGGGTGCTCAAGGGCAGCGTACATCCTGGACAGGCCACAGACTCATAGCAGGGCATTTAATAATAAAAAATAAAAAAGTATAATAATATCAAACGTACGTACCGCTCTGTATGAAAATATTGGCAATTATGAAAATATATTAGACACTGAAACGCAATAAGGACCACTGTGTTCAACTTTAAGCAAATTTTAACGCATTTAAGCAGGAAAATAAATAATAGTAATAATTATTGTATCAGTCACCACGTGTTTTCCCAAGCAAGGCACTCTGCGCTACCTCCCCGGATGCCGAATAATGGCAGCCCATTGCTCTCACAGGTGGTGGGTTATATCCTAAGAAACAAGTCTGTTGTAACATGTATGTGTCATTTTTAAGTCACTGTGGACAAAGGCGTCTGCTAAATGCATAAATGTAATGTAGCGTTTTTGAGCTCAGAATTTAAACTCAATATTTATGATATATTTTAAGAAGTTGCCTGAGAGAAAGATTAAATAATGTCTCCTGTGTTTGTACCTTATAAAAACACAAAGGAACACATTAAATTTTTTTTTTCTTCATTTATTTTTGCAAAAATCCTGCTATTCTGCCCAGGGCCATGATGGACACAAACCTATGAAACACTGGGTGTAAGAAGGGTACACTTTGCCTGCGATGCCTTAAACCCAACATGGGTCATATGACTTCCTAAGATTATAGACTTTACTGTTTATATTTGCAGAAGAAGACCTGTGACTTTGCTATTGCAGGATCTCTTGCCCCAAAAATGATAAAATTTAAGATACCGGCCAACCAGAAACTGACATGCAAATGACCAGTGTGTGGATGGGAGAATGGGACACTCAAAAACAAGAACTTCAAATGCACTGATGTATAGAAACATTGATTTTATTGCACATCAGCAATAGGTGTTTAATTTACAATGAAGGCTGATTGGACGCAAGGACAATGCAGTGGAGGACTATGGGACACCGTCTTTCTCCACCTGCATAAAAATATCTACCTCCTCTTGCAACTGAGATGGAGGGAACTCATGCCATGGTATGTGAGAATTTGCAAACCTCTGGAACTGGTTCTGGGCATGCTGGCATTGAAGCACCTGACCCAATGCCTCTGCTTCACCTTCATGTGTAGGCATGACCAGATATAAGAGGCTTTGAAAGCATCATTTTAGAGAGCTTTGCTTTTCCCCGATGTATACATCTAGTTATTCAAAACTCTCCAGAAGATTCTGATGTTGTTCCTCAACTTTCTAGCATCATATAACATCTCATTGTGTGTCATTTTTGTGGTATTTCTTTTGCAGCTATAAAATTCAGATGTTTCCACATGGATCTTTTAAATACCTTACACACTCTTTTTTTCCTGCTAGTCCTTTCCTATTTTCCCATTACCCATCTGCTCAGGACGGTGTTGGCATTAGCCTAAGCAGGAATATTTAACTTTTCCCCAGTTCTGATTCCAAGGAAATGACATCACCCACTACAGCCTCATTATAGCCATGGCAGTCAGAGCAGAGCACGACAGGTGAGCATTGAATTTTCTCTCTCTCTCTCTCTCTCTCTCTCTCTCTCTCTCTCTCTCTCTCTCTCTCTCTCTCTCTCTCTCTCTCTCTCTCTCCTCTGCTGCTGCTTCTTTCTTCTCCGTGGGAAACAGCAAGGTGGTTGCCATGGAAACTGCTTAGTCAGTTGTCCAAGATGAAGGGTGTTGGTTAACTTTGGAAAAATTGTGTGACACTTCCATTTTGACCTTTTCTAATTTGTCTGGGACTTTTCTAAAAAAGAAAAAAAACTTTTTTTTAGGTATACATAACACTTTCCTAATTATAACTCTGGAATGGCAAGTGGCAAGTTTTATTTGCTTAGTTTTGTTTACATTAGCAGCCTTGTTTACATAATTGGAAAACAGTTGTTATATATTGTTATAGCTTTTCACTCTCTCATAAGGTCAGCAGATACATTTAAAATCAGCAGTGTTATGTTGCATAAGAATGGTTAATTAGAATGTATTAAAAATTGTAGCCAATACTATTTATAACATAGCTGTAGGAATGAGGAGGGGGGGGGTTGATGTTGTCAGAGGCCCAAAGTAACATTTAGACTGGGGGCTCAGAATTTTTACTGACATGCCCAGGTAATAACCCTTTCTTGTAAAACCTCCATTTTGAATGTATGTATACGTAATTTTGCAAATGTTCATTGTGGAGTGGAAAAAAATGTTATAAATTGTGATGTACCAGCATAAAACACCCAAGAATGAAGGCAAACCAAAAGGTACAGTGGCAAATGAAGGCACGGTGCCAGACATTAGCATTCTGATTCGGTTATGAACACTTTCACACACTGTAGCTCTTATAGTCAGGTGTTATGCTGCACCATGTGGACCAGTGTTTATTTTGAGCTGGTTAGGAGTGCCGTGTCCCGGGCTGATGCATGTCACAGCATGCAGGTTTCTACCATGGCGCTGCCTTCTCTTTTACCTCCCAAGAAAATTTCCACATTAGACCATGTTTGTGCTTCGGGTAAATCCGACAGGATTAGTTCAATGTGAGAACTTCTTTCAGCAGTTCCATTCAGCACTAAAAGAACAAATTACCAAAACTGCAGTTGTGTCTACCGTCCATATTCTTTGCAACTTCAGAGCAGTGTGAAAATACTTTATATCCTTGTTTAACTATGGGTGGTTGGATATTTGAGTAGAACATTTAAAAATTATTCATTTTAGGTTTATTTTCTGCATGGTGTTAATATAGAGCCCCACAATATTCTGTCTGTTCAATTTTACATCTTGTTTTGATTTAAAGCCATGCTCGACCCACTAACATGGCTGATTAATAGATTCTTATACTTTACATGAATTAATTTTGTCATAATTTCAGTGCCACTCATTAAAAATTCTTAGCAGAGATGACTAAAGCAACCAGAATAGTATTTATTTTAAAAACATTATTACAGTAACAGGAGGCATCTTATATTGTGACAGTATATGTAACTGTAATTTCCACAAGATTGTGTACACAATTTAAAAACTCTCATCCAGAGTGAGAGTAATTTCTTCCATTTCTATAACAGAGTCCACAGGAAAAACAGGAACAGTGCAACAGGAGGTGTGCAACTTCAAAAGACTGCTTGGCTTTTATGTTTAATTTCTTTTTCAACCACAGAACTCACAAATAGTTTAATAATATTCATACCAAAGCACAATTCTATATACTGTATATTTTAAAAATAGTCTTAACCTTAAGATATAGTTTCTAAAATTTGTGGCAATTATCATTTTGTCTGTGAGCTCCGCATATACCTTGGTAGATAAATTGATAACAGGATGCACAATTTTGACATTTTGTGATACAGATTACCATCCATTCATCCATCCATCCATCCATCCATTCTCTATACCGCTTGTCCAATTCCGAGTGACGGGAAGCCTGGTGCCCATCCCAGGAGGCACAGGGCAGGGGACATTATAGAGGTTACCACTCTCTATAAACATGATGGCCTGATATTAACGCCCTACTTAGGAGGGCAATACATCCTGATACTACAATCATGACTGTCATCTAAATGCCACACTTATATTTGGATTTTTAAATAACGATGTCAAATTAATTTACAACAAGTGCACTCAGCTTTATGGCTTTGGAGTCTAAAATAAAAATAGGCGCTATGATATAACAACACTAAAAGCCCATTATAATTCACTGTAATGACAGGAGAAAAGTGGTGGTGATGAAAATAACTGGAAAGAAGAATTTGAAATAAGTGCTCGAGTGGGACATATGACTACTTTATGGAAAATATGGAGTGTCTTCATGTCACTCTCAAATGGGTGTGTAGTGCTGAAAACCTAATTGTTTATATTTATTTACTCTATAATGCCAAAACATTTAACAGTTTGCATGTTGCATTATCTTCCTATAAAAATACTGTTTACTTAGTCATGTGACAGTGGTCCAAATGTATTCACTTGTCTGTGTAAATATACCAGAAACAGGTGAACAAAATAAACAGTAATAACAATAACAAAAACTAATTATATCATGAGGCCTATACTTGTATTTTTCTGTGTAAATGTTTTGTATGTTTGCAAGTCAATTATTTGCCTGTCAATTTAAGGTATAAACCACAGCGCTAATCTTGACCTTTGGCTCACAAAGCAGTGTCTTCTATTTAGCTCTTAGTTGGCTATTGACATACCATCAGGGCTTGCGTCCTTCTGTATTTTCTGTCGGATGTGTGCACCATTACAACTGTAGCTTGCCCTGCAGTCCACTGATAAAACGAGAGCTCGGTATGGATGGCAAGAAAACAAACCGATTCTCCTCAAAGACAGGATGTCAGGCATCAATGACTTAGGATGCTTCATAAAGAGATTATTTACTATAATTTCCATAATTGGTAGTTGCTCTGTAGTTAAAATAATAGGGAATGTTACTCTCCAGCTGAAGCGCGTGGCCTGATCAGGTCTCAGCAAGCTCGTACCGGAAGGGTTACAAACAAGTGCATGTTTTACCTTGTACACCGTGGCAACCGGTACATTGCCGCAGTCTGCAGGGCCTGCAGGTTTGCTCTGTACAACATCAGGAAGATCAGACCATGCCTTACAGAACATTCTACCCAACTTCTGGTCCAAGCTCTGGTCATTTCAAGATTGGACTACTGCAACTCCCTCCTGGCCGGTCTCCCAGC
>JABJVR010003404.1:0-15961 GCA_025773905.1 Chitala chitala | reverse complement strand
AAGCACAGGGAGAACATGCAAACTCCACGCACACAGACCCAAAGCGGGAATTGAACCCCAGGCCTGGAGGTGCGCAGAGACAGTGCTAACCACCACGCCACCGTACCGCCATAAGTAGAAACAGAGGATACTAATGTTATCTTGCACAGTTATCTAGAAAACTCCCTCACTATGTCTTGCATTTTCTTGTTTGTTTTGTAACCATTTAAGGTTCATTACCCACTATGCATTTCCAACACAAACGTCTGCGACATTCTCGTGAATCTGCTGTTCAAATTTAACAAAGACAAAATGTGAAGAGATTCGGGCTTTGTTTTCTTGTTGGGGGCGGGGGCGAGGTTGAAAACGGAAAATGGTAAGCATATGACAGGGACAGAATGTAAATAAGCTTCCCATCTGCTCTGCATCACAACGATGCTTTAATGTGGGTTTGCATGTGAAAAAACAGCCTTCTCAATACGCCCTTTGTCTGTCGCCGCGAACTTCTGCTGCCTCGCTGCCGATTTCTTCGCTTCATGTTGTTTCGATACTCACCGCAGTTCCTCTCGTTTCCTTCACACCGTTGCTGAGATAACTACTCTAGCTTGACAGGCATAAAGGAGATCGTGATGCTTTTCATGTTACACCTCACTGTTTTACCCAATTGCAAGTTCTGATCATTCAGTGAAAGTCCACTGCGCCTAACCACCTGTTGTCCTCTTTGTGTCAGAACCTCCTCAGAACCCGTATACTCCAAACCTTGGTGCTCCTGCTCCAGGTCTCTGTGAGAAGGTCAGGGCTGCCAGTGCCAGCCTAACTTGTTGTAATTAAAAGCACTGTTTAAAAACTACCCATGTCTCTGAGGAAAGTCTTTTTGCCAGAGGAATTTCTGGGTAAGTCATCCCCAACAGACAATAAACTTCTCACAATGGTTTCAGCTGAGGGGAGGAGGAGGTATAGAAGCAAAGAGTTTAGCTTTTAATATGTCAGGTTGGGCAACATGGTTTGTTACTGCATTTCTCTTACAGCGAGTCTCATTTCTGCCCTCACATTCTCTCCCAACTAAACCATCAATCCCGCCGCTGTTTCATCTTCTTCCGATACTTTCAATGTAGGTGTCCGCCCCCCCCCAACAACCATGCTATCATTTAATCGTCTCTTCTTCCATTTCCCTCTCACTTTTCATCACTTACTCACCCCTTGTCACCTCCTGCCCCCTCCCTTCCCAGTATAAATCCTCCTCTCTCTTTTTGTGAAGTAAAAGCAGAGAAACACACACCGTCTGTTATCTACCCATGCATCACAGGCTGTTGAAATCATTTTTCCGAGGGAACATCAATGCGCACCAAACACGAAAATGGAATTTCAGGAGGAATCTCCCCAGTGCTCCGTCTCCACTCATCTTTCCTCCTCTCCTTCCCACCTACACGTTCAGCCGACTCCGTTTTACACCTTTCCCCTCCTGTTTCTCTCTTCTGCCCGCACTCTTCTGGCGGTACTCATACCTTACATGGCTACATCACTGCACAGTCATTTTGGCTTCGTTCATTAAAGCTTTCTACGACCCAGTGCCAAAAACCACAAGTTTACGCGTCTAGCTTTCCTACAAAAATCACAAAAAGATAGATGCTAAATTTAACCAGCATGTGGCACTTTTTTATTATTGTTCTCAAAAATATCATGAAGCACAAACTCTGCTGAGATAATTGAGTAATTTGAACTAGCAATTGGGAAGCCTGCATGTTCTCACTGACTTATGACTGCAGTTTGTGCCTCCAGTGTGTAATAAGTGAGCAGATCTGATTAAAAAGCCGCAGAGTGCTGCGGTGTGGGCTTCCGAATCTCATAAAGGAACGTCAGGAGAGGGCGGGGTGGAAGAGGAGTGCAACGCCAGCAATGCTCAGCAGTCTCTGTCATAAAGCGAAGCACCGACATCTGGCCCCAAGTCGACGCGCCTCACTATAGAGGACTGCTGGCACTACAGCGGGCACAACCTTATAAACTGTGGTGAAATCCAGTGAAAAGGAAAGATTAGCTAACACTTCCTGTGCCCTCCCTCTTAGCTCAGAGGTTTTGTTTCAGGTTTCTCCCGTAAAGAGTGGTGTCGGAAGCAGAACAGGAAGTGAAAGGTGGTTCTTGATTGATCTCACGCGGCCCTCTTAATGTCCGCTCCGCATGTTTACTCAGAACGGGGCTGTTTTATGAGACTTCAGTTGCCAGGTTCCTGTGACCTGTGTGTACTGCCATCAAATAGGGTTATCAGACATCCTCCTTTTTGATGTAGTGTCCTTCGTCCAACAGGCATTGGCCAAAAATGTGAAAACATCCGGCTTTCTCGCTTTCATCAGTCACTGACTTGTCCGTGTCGTTGGCTGTAATTGCATGCCATCATCTCTGTTTTAATCGTAAAGAGCAAATCTGAGGCTCGAGCCGTGCATGATGCGTCTTCAATGCATTAATTAGTATGACCGTTTTAATAAATCAACACGGCCACACACATGACACATCGCCAATTTTGTGTTCTGTTATTTGTTATTCGAACATATATATATATATATATACATATATGTATGTATATATATATATATTTTTGTCCTCCTTTTTGACCTGCAGTGTCCTCCTTTAGATATGCAGGTATCCGGTAACCCCGGTAACACGTAGCTAGGGTAATTATACAGTAATGATGTACCTCTAAAATTAATTGATTAGCACTGAAGATAACATCTAGCTACACTGTGGCACATATCATTAAAGATGTTTTATAATTGTCAGTTTCAGTGTGAAAAGTGAAGGTTTTGCTATATAGACTCTGCTTAGTATTACACGCTTTAAGCTTTTAGCTCAGAACTGTGTATAGTAATGAACCGGCCTCTCAGATGGTACCTGGATCACACTAAGAGCTAAACCAATCTTAATAGCGTCTGCGTCTCAGTGAACTAGGCATTATCAAGAGCGTAATTAAGCATCAAACGAGTCACCATTAGGTTTCTGTAACGATGGCAGCAAGCAGTCTAGATGAGCCCACTTGAAGGCAATGAAACACACCTGCTACTTATCCCGAGCGCCGCGTTATTGTTTCAGGTGACGACCCAAACAACGCGAAGCACTTAAGTTAAACTTACAAAAGTGTTCTGTGCAAAAAAAAAAAGAATGAAAAATAAAGTCAATTTCAGGAACTTGAACACTGAACTCAGCATTCTGAAAGTTTAAATGGGTCTCCTTAGACAGGTGTTACATTGCTTTGTAACGTTTTGTAAAGATTTAATAGACAAACTGTCCCAGCGTAGGTTCACTTGCTGCATTTTTCACAGTGGGCCAATACTGCTTTAGGAAAAGCAAAGTGCCTGTTTGCGATGGTATCGAAATGTAAGATATTAGTTGCCTTGGTTATGTGGTCTCTACAAACTGATCAGCATAATGCAGCACAGTGGTGGATTTCATTCAGTCTCATTTACGTCCCTTAATACTGCCGATTGTTTTTCACTACATGGGATTTACATGCATTTTTTCCTTTTTTTCAGCTCAGCTCTGACTGACTTTTTGCAGTAGATCAATATGCTTCCAGCAGGTGTATAATCATCATTAAATGAAAAAGGAGCTTTTAATCATACAAGGAGAAAGTGCTTATGTAACACGTCAAGCAACTACAATTGATTTACATCGTATAGCCTTTTAAATTTCATATCAATAATTAAATTGAAGTGGCTTCAGGTGCCCTGTGGTGGGTTGGCGCCCTGCCCTGGGTGTCCCCTGCCCTGCACCCTGTGCCTCCTGGGATGGGCTCCAGGCTTCCCACAACCCTGAATTGGACAAGTGGTATAGAGCATGGATGGATGGATGGATAGCTTCTATGGTTCCTGATTCCAGATCTGATGTTTTAAGGGGGAGCAGAACATTTGCGTCATCGAGACCCACGCAGACCCAGCACAGGTACCATACGGGCCAAAAAACCTCACTGCTTCGAGCTTTCGCAAACTCTTCTTTGTTGTTTGGAGATCACAATTGGGACGATGCAACACTTAACAAATTCGGCAAAATCAGATGCACTGTTGACCTAAATCGTTGAATCCGGCACACGAGATGGCTAGCGAGGATGGTGAGCGGAGGACCGTGTAAAGAACTAAGAGAAGTTCTGACCCCTCCCTCCTCATCTGTCATGCATATTACCTGCATCCAGGTATGGTTTCCCTTCCCCTAGTACCTGCTTCACTCTACAGTTAAACTCCCTTATCACTAGGGACAGCAAAAAATAAAGAAAAGCAAGTCAGGGAACCACACAAACACTTGTTGCATCCGCACCTGCTTTCACCTTCAGAGATCAGCTCTTCACTCACGACCAAAGAAGCCCCAATTGCTCTCTTTGCAGTCTCTGACCTTGCTGCACTCTTGCCTTTTTCTCTCGCCTGTACAAATTACTGACCTTGATGAAATACAATAAATTTCAGCTGTGTTTTTAACAAACTAAAAAAAAAAAACCGGTATACTTCATTCATACTGAATTTGTCTTTTCATCCATTCGTCTTTTCAGGGAAAAGCAGTCCTTAATGCATTACATGTAAAAAACAGTAGAACAAGAATATTGAAAACATCCTTCAACATATGACATAGATACCCTTCAAAGAAAAATCTCAATTCAAGCCAGCCAGCATATATTTTTTTTAATTCATACAAATTTTCACATAATATTGAACGAAGTACATCTACGCTTGGCGTACCGTTCATTTTGTTCTCGTCCATTTCTCGTCTATCAGATCATGAAAAGACGCTTTTAACAGAAAGATCTGAAGGCAGCAGAAGGCAGAACAGCTTTTGTGGCCTGCTTGGGACAGTGTTGCTTATTCTTTGATCTGAACGAGTGCTTACGACTCGAAAACAGATGCTGAGACTCGCATCGGACTAGGCTGGAACTTCCAGTGAAATTCGGTGAAACAAAACAAGGCTATGCTAGTTGGCTTCTTCACACAAACACATCACGTATTCTCCCTAGCAAGTTTCTCCCTGTAATAACATGCTCCTAATTTGTAACTTTGAGTGTCTGGAATGTAGTCGCGTTGCACACGGAATACTTTCCGCGTCTGCTTCTGCAGGTAAGAAATGGCTTCCCTGCTTTCATTTGGGCACAGATTCTCTTAGAGGTGACACTTGCTTCCCACTAAAGGTGCAATCTTCCTCCCTGCCAAACCATGGTACAGTGCAACAAAGGGAATTACTGTTATTAAACAGGGCTTAGTCTCGATTACATGAATCACCGGCAGTATCCCAAACTGCTCTTGGCCACAGGAATCACTTATGATTTTACAGCTGCAAGTTAATCTGCTTGCAGGCACGCAGAACAGGGGTCAGATCAGGAGCCTCTTTGCGCAACCACACGCTCACCCTAAATAAATAACTACAGGGAAGTAAATAAAATATAGCTATGACGACAGGAGAAAGCGTCTCGGAGGAAGTGCTTTGGTGTAGGCTCTTGATAACACGGAGTGTTATTTGGGGTCCAGAATTATGGTGAGAAATTGAAAGCAGTGAAAGGCTTCTTATTCAGGTACTGAGGTCCAGCTTTAGAGTTTGACTTACCGGGAGCCTCGTCTGCAAAGGGTAGGATGAGAAACAGGCAGCTTAGCAAGCAAGGCATGGGACGTCTAGCTGAAAGGTTGTGGAGTCGCATCCCACAAAAGGCCCTGCTGTTTAAGTCCTGGTGAAAGTTAGCCATGCCCTAAATCACCTGCATAGAGGTATAGAAGGATATAAAAGTGACGAACTGAAAAGTGAGGCAGTACTTTAGCAGGAAGTTTGGGGTGCAGGTGTGTGAGAAAGTACAAAGGAGAAAGTCATGCTGACTTTTGGCAGGTGAATAAAAGGTTTTGGCACACCTGGCAGGGTTTGAATCAATGACTGTGAACCAGGTGTAACACCTCAGCACACGCTGTTTGTGTTAAGATCTTTTTGCCAGCTGAGCATCAATTCCAGGCCTTTGCCTGATTGCCTGTGGGAGGAGGGCCCCTTGTGTAACCATGGCGACCTCAGAACTTCCTGGAGTGTCAGTGGAAGTGTGCTTTATAACCTTTGAGTGGAGCCCGTGGAGTGGGCACATTTTAATGTAGCATAATTGCTTAAGATGAATTGCTGGTGATTTATCCAGATAAAGCTGGCGTCGGAGACCTTAAGTACTCCACTCCCAATAATAAGATTTGTTTGTGCACATAAACAATCACATTGTAAGACACAAACAGGAAAAAGGCAGTGTCCTATCCAAGGACAGAACAAATGCATTTGTTGGTATGCATCCCAGTCACTAAAAGCCATTTTAGCGTGTTAGCTAAGGGTGCATGAGCAGTGGTGCCGTGTGAAACGGGCAGAAAATTTATAGGACGCTTTTTCACATGACTCTGCAAGATGAACGGCACAGATCGTGTGGCACCACACTGGGAACACTGGTGCTGTCCTGGAAACAGGTTCACGTTGCATTTCTCTTTTGTCGTTCTCTGGGTATTGTTTTTGTGGGCTACCCAAAGGCTTTCAATCTGCACCTTTTACTCTGGCGGGACTTTCATCAGCTGGGTGCATTAGGCTTTGTGTTGCATTAAGCTGTTCACCTCAGGATGGGGGGTAAAAAGGGCTTCTTTTCTCGAGACTTGAACCCATCACCTATGTTTTGGCCACACGTCTCCTCAACCGCAACAATGCCTGTTGTCTGTCACATGTCCGAGAAGCGTCTGGCTCCAAACTGGGTGACTTGGCGTAGGGGCAATGTGCCATAGAACATCTGTTTCCCGGCATGCCAAGCTGCTGGGGCAGGCAGCCAGCTGACAATAGGAAATGGTCCGGTCCTAAGGCAAGCAGACCACCTTTGTCCACTGTGTCTTTTATGTGGACGGATTCCTCAGAAGTGGCTGTACATCTCCTCCCTCTGGTCCAAGGTCATGCCAAGTGACCAGCAGGCAGGCGCGATTCTGGGGACTATGGAGGCCCTGGGCAAAATGTTTCAAGGGGATTTTTGCAGATTTGTCATTGCAATATGTGCTATGCAATCAGCCGCCCTCAAAGGCCCCCTCCCAGTTAGGGGGCCCCAGGCAACTGCCTGCCTCGTCTGTCCTACTGCAGCACCTCTGCCAGTAGGTAAAACCTCCCAGAACCTTAGCATCTCTAATCATGGTCACGGTTATAAAAATAAATCTGGCCCTTACCTGTCTTGTAGGTATGTCGAGCAGGACTTCATCATACTCTTGGTCCCTGAGACCATCACAATCCTGCTGGTTTTCTGAAGTATCACTCTTTTGCCAACCCTTCCAACATATTTAATCATCTAGTCTTTAAGATGTTTGTAATCTGTGTTCTGAAACGCAGAGTAAAAGAAAAAAAAGAAAAAATGGACATCTCTCTAACTCTCTCTGTCTCTCTCTCTCTCTCTCTCTCTCTTTCTTTCTCTCTCCCTTTCTGACACACAGACGCGCATTATTTTTATACATAATAAATCAAGGCGACGTATGTGTTTCCTTCGAGTGATACCTGACCTCTTCTTTGTGCTTTTGAATACATATCAGTCCACGTACCTCTGAGAACATACTGACATTTGAAGGGATCGATAGGCTTGCTCTTTTTTTGAGAACACAGACGTACTCATTTAATGCGGTGCACTCGCTCACTAGGTCGAGATCCAGAAAGCGAACGTGAAGCAAAGCGCATCGCAGGTAAGTGTAAATGTTAAGTCCATGAGCAAACAGCCACTCCTAGAAAGCAGATAATGTGGAAGACAAGTCCTGAACGTGACCCAAATCCAGCAGGCGCGCCGTAAACAGGCAGTGCTGTTTTATACCATTACATCATGTGTCCATAAATATGCAACATCTGGCATCGCGCCAATGACATGACTGCCAATTTCACCAGTATGTTCATGTTGTTTACTAAGAGTCAGACTACAGACAGGATAAACGTGATCTTACATCTGTGGCACATCTGTAATTATTCCATTGTATTGATTTCTACAGTTACCCGTTTTAGACCTTCTTCTGTATACCTGATAATCAATTATAAATTATAAAAGATACCGTTCCTCACCAAAATTGGCTGCAGCGTTCTAAAAACTTCTGAATTTCTTCTATTCTATGTTCACATTAATCTTCTGGCCTGATTAAAAGGTGAACTTAACTAATATTGATGAAAAAAGTCTTCTTTTCTGATAAGGTGTGTAGTTTGCGGCCTAATAAATCAGACTCTGTTCTGGGTAGTACCGATTCTTCCAACTGTCTGAGTGCCATGCTCAGGCTTTGTCAGTGGAGCATTTTGCGGTTGGTAGGTCAGAACATTCATGGGTCCTCCTATCTTTGTGGTCAATAATTTGAACCCAGTTCTCTCTCAGAAACGTGTCTGTCCTTAATGCTGGTTGTCCATTTGGATTGAATTTAAAACTGCATCAGTCCTGAGGACCAGACAGCTGAGGGGAAGGCACCTCATCACAGAGCACATGAATCCACTTTGAATGGACTTGACTGGACGAGGACATTTGCACATTTCTCAGCTGCTTTGACTCTCAGCTTTTCTCCTCACTTTCCTGTCGTCTATCTCGCTCCTGCACAGTCACTTTCTCCCTTTGTTTTCCTACCTTCCATCTCACCCCTTGTCTTGCACGGTCTCCAGTTTGCTGCAGCATGCTCCCTTTTGAACAGCTCAAACCTGCCTTTGTGACCAAGGCCCGGACGTTTTTCTGCGATGGAGGAAACACCGTGGACCTTCACCTTGTGAAGTCACAGCTGAGGCACAGCCTGGAATTGAGTGTCTAAATCTGTACATGTACAGAGCTCTTAGAGGTCTCTGACATTTACTGCAGGGAGGAGAATATCAGGTGGTACTTGTGTGTTCCTGTGGTAACATTATTTTATTCACGCATCACAGAGCATCGGTCCACACACAAAAACACAAGCCACAATATCACGGCGGAACGTATGACACCCCAAACAGCGCCTACACTACAAACCATGCTTGTTCACAGAACATATTAATGATACTTTTAATATAAACACTGATGTTTTGTCATTTTTCTGCTCACACCAACACCCCCCTCATCACCACTACCCAGAATTCACAATGTTATATAAACCGAGGAGAGGTGTGAAGTGATTGGCTACAGCGCATCCTGTTAGTCAGTCACCGACGATGGGCGCCCCTGTAGACAGGCGCTGTCTCTCCTGTACGCTGCTCCAGAACCTGCAGCTCTCTGCTAAAAACGTAAAGACTGAAAATATAGATGCGGCAAGGCAGCTGTGGCAGAAACACCCAGCTGTCAGGACAACAGTTTGATTGGTTCCCGGTGTGGGGACGACGGGTCTTTAGCTCAAAGTGCCAATTCTCTTTTCTGGTAACCATGTGCGGGTTGTGGCTTGAATCCTAGCTGTTAAAACGACAGTTTGTCAAAGCTCTTCCCCATTACTGGATGTCTGATTTTTTATTTTTAATGACAGCCTGACCCCTTAGGGTTTATCTCATGATAGAGTTGTTGTCAGGGCAGGGAAAAGGTCACCTAAAAACAGGAGAAGCAGGTGCAAGTGGAAAGGCACAGGAAATGCTATGACAAACCTGAGACCACCAACGCATGAAATAGAGGAAAAGAAAAAACCCGCAGTCAGACAGGTAAAAACGATAGTTTGTTTCCAAGGAACTGAATAAGAGAGACAGCAGAAAAGAATCAAAAACAGCAGAAAGACTGACAGGAAGAGAAACATGTTTGGACTGCTGTTCGCTTTGGAAAAACAAGACTGAACAGGGATAATGCCCCAGTTCCTGTTCACTTACATTACCTGGAAGAACCAGCAGGTCAAACTGTTTGCTCACTCACAAGATCATTGTGAGCTCATGGACAATAACTAACTTATATGAAAAAACACTGACCTTCCCTCCAACTTACATAGACACATTACTAAACTGCTGAATAAAAATGCAATGAAAAGTCAATTTTTACATTTTTACTTTTAAAATTCTTTAATATGCTTATTTTTACTCCTTCACACCAACACTCTATGTCTTTCTTCATGCATTTGGTATCCAATTTACAAGGAAAGATTTCTGTCATGAATTTGCTTGTAGAAAAACACTGGCCATTTGCACTCTGCAATTTGCTATATATATTGTATGGGCTACTGTAAAAGAGAAATGATTATGTCCGAGCCTAACTGATGTGTTGACATTACGGTACATCGTGTGTGTCTTGTCATGAAAAAGTAATGCTGTTGTGGAGCATTGAAAATGATCTCAGACCATTTCGAAAGGTCATAATCAGGTGGGCCATGACCTTCTCTACACCCGGCGCATTCTTCCATGATTGCACTATCGATCTAGAGACACGGGCCGAATCACAATACTTTCGTGCTTTGTCTGTTCTTATAATATTCACCGCTGCTACGCTGAGTGTGCTTTATATATATACCTGTAATGTTCTGGGAAAAGGAGAGGAGAGGCGAGGCCTAATGTGTACAAAGAGAGGTTTTAATACAAGGTCCAAACAGGGTAACACTAGGCAAAAACAACAAATGTACAGGTTTTAAAGCTAAAGCACACATCACAGCTAACAACAACCAGCCATGAACTAAGAGAGAAGGGGAGTATATAAAGAAGGTAGAAGGAAACAAGGCACAAGTGGAGGCTACTCATAGAATTAATGAGATAATTAGCACAAAGGAATTGGAGAAACTGGGGTAAGGGCGCCAACTAGTGGACACATGAGGGACTGACAAGACCATATTGTGACAATACTGCTATAAGAAACCATGAACTGTGTCAAATATAAACTGTATGTTAACGTAAATTACTCATCTAGGAAATGGTCGAAACACCGAAGTCTTTCAATGAGGTCAGTCGTGTTTGTGAGCAGAAAAACATTTTTTATAAACACAGCAGATGTATCTTTATACAGGCCCTCAAATAAAACGATGAAACAAAAGCCATTATGGTTTAACTGCAGAGGTACTTGTGTATAGTACTAAAAACTTTGGCTATTTTCTGTTCTATAAAGGTACAGGTCACAGGGAGGCACCAATAAACTGATGTTGTGAGGGCAAGAACCAGGGGTTGTGGGGAGCGTGTTTGGGAAGTATCGAATGTCTTCCAAATTGTGGATCATGGAGAGGCGGAGGGGTTTCTATGAGGTGTATTCAGAATTACGTTCTGGGAGAGGGGTTTCTTATTGGAGGGGACACTTGCAGTTTTGGGGGGAGTTTATTTCATTAAATGTTGTGTTTTTTTATTAGTGCATATTTATAGTCCTACCTGTATGTGAACATTCGTCTATCACACTGTGGCATTTATGATAGGAATTTTGGTATTAAAGCTCTTGTAATGGTAGCCTGAGGGAATTTATTTGCTGCTTAAAAGTCTAATTCAAAGATGTTACGTCTCACTGGAATTTTTCCTGCGTCCCACAAGAAATTAATGTTATCCTCTGATGATCTCGGGAATTATTTGAATGGTGAATAGAAGCTCTCCCCTTACCTCTACACAAGCCTGCATCTCCTTGGCTTTCACGGACACGACCAGTACTCATTATCCTTCCTAAGCTCCGCATAGCCACAAGGAAAAAAATCAGTTACACTATTCATTACCCCGCTGCTATGACCTTGTGACCTCGATTTTTGCCAGCATCAGGGGTGAGATTTAAACCCCATCTGAGATTCAGTGATACGGTGTCATAACTTGCAGCCTTTGGGAAAGAATGCAATTTTTTTATCTGACTCTTACAGTAGATAACATTTTCATCTGTTTTCCTCATCTGCACCCCCCATTTTGTTGCTTGAAAAACAAATTCATAATGATATTTAAAACCAGATGTAAGAAAACATCACTCAAGTTTTTTCATTAATGGATTCTTCCATAAAATGTGTTTTACATATATAAAAATTTTACACAGCCATTGATTTATTCAGCTGGATATTAACCAAATGAAACTGGGTTAAGTGCCTAGCAACAGTACTGATTAAGCTGTTTATGTAAATTCATATTTTGAATATAACACTGCTGCACTCAACCATGCAGAAGGAATGATGCAGGCCCTTTGGGAGTTAAGCAGGACTGCAAATGCAAACCACACGCCAGTCAGCACCTCAGGTGAGCCCACTGCTGCGAGGCCTCGGCAGCACATCAGCTGTCTGAATCAGTCACGTGTGAGCAGAGCTTAGAATAAGAAAACAAACACTGAGAAAGTTACCTCAACTGAGGACCGAGGGTTGGGGAAGGGAAAAAGTGCACTGCAGTTTTCAGAGTGTAGCCATGTGTGCAGGAAGTGGTATGAAGATTGTGCAATCCTACATTCCAAAATAACTACTGAGTATAAATCGCAGTTTTTCCTCTCTGGTAAAAGAAAGAAAGAAAGAAAAAAAAACATCCAGGAAACATCTCAAACAAGACACGTCAGCCACAGTGAAAAGCTGGTCTGTTTTCATGTTGGTCGTCGTGGCATGAGGTAAACAGTTTATACATCCCATCATAAACTGAAAAACAGCAACAGTGCTGTTTGTTCACTTACTTAGTCAGTTAAACAAGAAACAGTAAACAAGATGCAAATAACACAATTGTTTCACTGATGTATATATTGTAACATCATGCAATAGCATCATTCGAGTCAGTGAAATTTTCACAATTAGAGGAAATGTAGCTTCCTCCAATAAAAACCGTACATTATGAGGTGGAGTTAATGGTGTACATTTTCATTTAACAACAGCGCAATTTAGCAGACAGCAGTGAGTTCGTTGTGCTGGTGCAAACCTGTAAAACAATTTTGTTTTAATTAACAGCCGAAACAAGCATAAAAACATTTCTATTGTCATTAAGCATGAAGCAACATAGCTTGGACATAATGTCCAACACCACAAACCAGACAAATAGTTTTTCTTGTTCTCCCATCGTGATTTCCCAGTGGAATACAAGAAGGAAGCCATACCTGCGTGTCGGTGCGGCAGCCAAACCGCGGTTCGGGTTTACCGAACCATGCAGCAAATGGGCTGCTTTGCCATTACGGCCTGCCTCCCTTCCGGAGAAGTGACAGCTGAGGGGGTTCTTACGCCGTGGGCGTTTATGTCCGACCGCCAGCCAATCACGCGTCAGAGACAAAGGTGTACGCGCAGTCAGAATCCCCAGGCTCAGCGATCTTCCTGGGGAAAATGCAGTGGAGTTTAATTCAATCGTAATGTTTTATTACAGCTATTACGGTTACATTAATAAAGTAGCCGGCATTTTTCTAGGAAACAAGAGCTGCAAAAGGGCCGTGCGTTGCAAATGTCTCTGAATACAGATTACGCGATCAAAATACTATAAACACTATTTTGCCAAATCGCAGTGACTCACTCCAGGTTTGTTAATTTTTATTTATTTTTTCCCACATGGACCTTTCAGGTAAACCTGCCCAGTATATTATTTTCTCTGTTAGTTTAATTTCTACTCAGGCCTCCTCTGTAGGCTGCAGAGGTTCATCACCTCACTGTGGATATGTCCATCTGGCTATTGTAAGGAACAGTCAGGCAGGAAGATGGGGGTATATATGAGGTGTGTGACAGAGAGAAGCACACGAAGGACTGAGCACTGCCAGAAGTTTCATTAGTCTCAGGGAAACACAACACACACACACAAAGCTCCACTCGACACACGTAAACCCTGCACCATGGAGCCCTTCAGCGTCCAAGGACTGGCCTCAGTGACACTACTGACAGACCTCTTTAACCACCCAAAGCTAATGCCCATGACCATCTAATAAATTCTTCAACCCCTTGATCATTTTTCTGCACCATTTTTCCCAAGCAAATATGAACTTTACTCCCATCACAGAAACAACTTGGAACGCCTGCCCTCGCCGGCCTGGGCACGGTTCCAAAACGAACACCTTGTAAGCCCGCAGTTGGAACCGGTTTCACAAACTGCAGCTGCCCAGCAGGAGGGGCCAGAAGAATGAGCCCAACTGCTATCAGGCGTCTGGCATTTATTTCCCTGGCGAAGAGCCGCTGCCAGCCACCATCCAATCACAGGATCCACTGCCAGCCACCATCCAATCACAGGAGCTAACCGAACAATCAACCCTGAACAAGGTCATTTCAACACACAAGGGACTTAACTTTAAGGAGTGTACTATTTAAGGATGAATAAAAAAGGCAGGAAAGATAAAATACATATTTAGATGGCACCTCGGAGCAAAGATAAGAAATTTCATTTACAAAGCCCTGTTTTATGACAGGAAAGTTCAATTTAATGTCAGGATGGTGGGGGGAGAGTAGACAGAACCTCGCACTGGGCTCTCCGAAGTACCAGTAATGAAGCCTCAGTTCCTGGTCTCATCCTCCCTGACGTGGGTCCAACCCTCTTGGTATTAGAACCGAAGACGTGGAGAGTGCAGGACACCTGTGGAAAGACGTGTGTGAAGTCTGAAGCTATGCCTCCATGGTAACAAGGGGGGAAAGTAAGCACATAAAGAAAAAAAAAGCTAGCAGTGTAAAAGCAGTGTAAAAAAAAAAAAAACAGTGTCTGTGGCTATGTGCGCACTTGCATAGAAGACTTATGGTGAAGTCAGGAGAGATTCCGGGATTCCGGCAGTTTTCACATTGGCACTGAAGAGATGAAATTCAGGGTGGCAGTGCACAATCGATTCTGAGACAAAGGGAAAGGAGTAACACTGCAGCCGCCCCTTTACGCTTGAAGGTGAAAACAATATTATAGATAGCATTCAGTGCTTATTTGTCCTTTCAGGTTTGACAAGAGCGGCCGAGTAAATCTGAATAAAAATGGGTAATAAAAACTCACAATATCCTGTCATCGCATTATTTTTGACAAGTCAATATATTTTCTATCATTCTGCACCACAGTTTTCAAACCACAAGCCAGGTGAGCATGTGCAAGAATAAAATGTAAAAGGGAAAGTTTCAGTTTTTTTTGTGAGTGAAGCATTCTGCATGGCTGTCATTCACCCTACCTGCCATTTAAACAAACCTTGTTGAATATTTCCTTATTTGTTACTATATGTTTCAGGCAAAGGGCGGGGGTAAACCTGCAGCTAACTGAAGATCTGTCACACATCGTAAACAGTGTGCAAATGTGTAGCGACACTGAAAAGCCTCCAGGCAAAAAGTTAGCTACAACCAGTAGCCTACAGCCAAACGTGTAATTACATTCATTTATCTGCAGGGACATCTGCTTCTATATGCAGAGACCAAGTCAGACTCCCGTCTGCTAAACCATTTGCTAATGGGCAAACATGTGGCCACACCCAGTAGCTGATGCACAGTCATTCCCATTCAACTTTGTTCCACTGGAAGCAGAGCTCAAACGGGATTGGTTATAGTAACTAGTCCACGCCTACTTGTAACGAATCTTCCTAGTATGGACCAGGTACCACAACCCAGTAATACAGTTTGTACAAGTAGTTACATTACATGATTCATATGGACAACTTTCAGTGAAGATCTGAATTATTTATGACTTCAAAGTCAATATCTTCAAAAGATCTGAAGTCTATTGAGAAGTCAAGGTCGAGTTATTCGGCTGATTCCCTCAATTGAATTTAGAGTTTTTTTTTCTTTTTTTTACTAAAGTGAGCAGGTAAACTTAACTGTTTTGTTATTTTTTTGTTTCACTACAAGGAGTCTGTGTCTCACTCCTAGTCAATCATGCAGTTAGAACTTAAAAACTGGCTTTGCATTCTGGTCTGTTTTCCATGACTGGTGCAGGGCCTGATCTGACTGCATGATGCTCTTATATACTAGCCTTTCCATAATCTGCTTTCTATTTCAATGGGCCAATCAAATTTGTCGGCTGACCTCCCTGAATCACAATGCTGCCTGAAGGGCCCCAAACATTAAACACCCCAGTCTCACTAGTGTTCCAAAATTGCTGGGTAAACTGACAGCAATCAAAATGGTGAAGACGACAATTCAAGCGTCCCTTGCTCGGGGGGGGGGGGGGGGGGGGGGGGGGGGGGGGGGGGGGGGGGGGGGGGGGGGGGGGGGGGGGGGGGGGGGGG